>CAJPIZ010001989.1:0-14830 GCA_905368565.1 Medioppia subpectinata
TTTTAAAAATACATTACAATTATATCTTGTGAGTTATGCAATATTAATATTATTGATCTTATACAAATGTACAATGTACTTTTATATAAGTAAAGAGAATGATTGAGAGAGAATTTTAGCAATAATTTTAAATTTTATTATTATTCAAATAGTATTATTTAAAAAAATTAATTTAAAATAGTTATTAAAAAAATCTTTAATTTACAAAAACAATTTACAAAAACAATTAAAATGTTCAACAATTAGTATAACTTTAAAAACACAAACACTGTTATCACAAAGAGTAGCCACAAGTGGCAGATCAGGCACACGGTATGGACGCATCGGAACCCGAAGAACAGGTATGCCATTTGTGTCGCTCGGGAGAGACCGACCCTCTGGACCCGTTGGGGCCGTTCTGTGGGTGTCCGCCGACAAACGGTGCCGCGGTTTGGCACTACAGCTGTACCGCTCGTTGGATTGTGAGCTCGCGGGACAGCCGGTGCTCGTTTTGTCGCCAGCGCTACGAAGAGCCGCGGATCAGACGGTCGGAGCCGCAAAACCTGTGGAGTTTATTGACCCGAACGCACGGCACCGTCAATGTGGTGCTGTACGCGCTGTACGTGATTGCTTTGCACGTCATTTGGTTTGGTTTCATGGGTTGGCAGTTTAGTCGTCGTCGCCCCCGGGAAATGTGGGTAATGGCTTTGATTTTGCCGATCATCATGATGGGATTTGTACTGATACGTCAGGAACTGGAGTTGGGACCCTATGGCCAGTACATGGGCCCGGAGTACCAGGGCCAGTTCCAGGTCGTCGAGTTCGACGACTTCGACACGGCTACCCGCGAGTTGGCACCCGGACGACACACTCACACCGTGGTTCCCGCTCACCAACAATTGCCAGGCGCGCAGGGAGGCGGTGGTGCCGGTGCTGGCGGTGCCGCTGGGGGTCAGTAAACAAATTCAGTTGTCGCACATTTAGTACACATTTAGTGAAAAACAAGTAAAAGTGTTTTGCAAATAGTTTTGCGATATTATTTACAGTATTGTTTGTCCCATTAGTTATAACATTAGAGGTTTGATTAACAATTATTTTTATTTTACTGTTTTAAAAGGAAGTATGAGAAAGGGGTTAGAAGGAGAGAAGGAGGACTACCAATTTTATTTAAAAGTTAGTTTTTTAAAATCATGTAATAAATTGGTGGTTAAAATTAACAATCCTGGAAATTACCAGGATCACTTAATGGCTGTCCACCCAAACATGTAATAAACTCGGTGTTGTTTGCGGTCAAACCGGTGTCAGTTAGCCAATAGTTATCGCACGACTCGCAGTCAATACTATCGGCCACTTTGTTCAACGAGTGTGACAATAGAAACAACTGGAAACTGTGCTTGCTCAAATATGTCACATCATTTCCTTCTAATGACACAATCACTGATCTCTTACTACCGGAGCTCAGTGTCCGACCCGACAACGATTGGTCTTTCAGCCGATTGCCACCCAAACGCAGGTACAGGGGCTGAATAGTTGAGTCAACCCCAACCATACCGGGAAAGTCCAGCTTTTTGAACACTTCTTTGGCCACCGGTGGCGCCAGATTCAGGTCAAACGCCCCGTCGGACACATACTTTATACGATTGTTGCTCAAGTCTAGTATATTTACATTGTGTAAATCTCTGAACGCCTTTCCCTCTATCCTCTCCAACTGATTGCCGTCGAGATACAGATCTCTCAAACCCGACAACGACTTGAAGGCAAACCGTGGTATATAAGAGAGACTAGTGTTGGTTATGCGTAGGGTTTTGATCACTTTTAGCGCATTTATGGCCGCAAAGAGTTGATGGTTGGGACCGGCGGACGGGTCGAGCTCTGGAGCGCCGCTGATCTCCAGATACTTGATGTACGACTCGGTGCCGGCGAACGCCTCGGAGTGAATGTGTCGTAAGGCATACGTGTTTCGTATGAATACGTGACGGAACTGTATTCCGGCGAACGCTTCGGCCGGCAATTCCGTCAGAGATGGCGACCGTACGTACAGCGTGTCAAACGTACGGCGAGTGCCCACCGATTGCGAGTAGTTTTGAAACGCGTCGACCAGTATATCGGCAGTTATGGCCGGACTGTCGCAGAATATATTCTCGCCGGACCCACCACCGCATTCGCACGGAGCTAGGTACTTTGCACCATCACAGTCCATGGCCAATGATTGGCATATCAACGCCAAAACTACAATGTATAAAATTAATTATAAAATATGTGATTTATTTACAACCTATAATGTATAAGATATACCAATAAAAATTAACTGCTTCAACACCAACATTGTTGATTAATTGTTATTAAATTGTATTAAAATAATTTATTATTAAATATATAATGTTATACTTCAACAGCGGTTTATATACTATTTATTGTTTAAACTTGTAACCGTACTAATACTAATAGACTGTGGTAATATTATACACAATTAACTAATAATCCCATTTATCAATAAATTAAATAGTATTTATGCTGAATTATTGATCATTTAATCCGTTAATCTTATAATCAATAAAAAGTCGCTATTAAATGTCATTTTGCAGTAATAGATGCTGTATATAAGTACAATATTGGGTATAACATTTTGACGTTACTAGAATATTGAAACGATATTGCCTAATTAATAACCAATCAAACTGTTAATCCATATTAAATAATGCATTAACTTATTACTTGATTGCTTTTCAATCATTAAATTGTTTCCAAGTAATCAGCCATTGAATCATTATTTGAAGCACTTATTAATTCTACAAGTAATTCCTATATTTATCATTTATGATAACTTGCTTGTTTTTAACAATTAATTATAATTATTTCATATTAATAAATACTATTGATCACTACTTTTATTGCTACTTTTGTGCTTAAAATGTGTACTAAATGTAGCACTAGTCCTGGTGCTGATGGTCGGGGCCAATAGGGCCACCACCAGCGGCGTCATCATCTTGGACGAACTCCAGGACGGATGACCTGTGCCCGGGCGCGAACGTCGGCTGACCTGTGCCCACATTGTTGGCGTCAAAATCTTGGAAGTCGACCACTCGTATACGGCTGCGCTCAGCAAAGTAGCCGCCATAGGGGCCGGTGAGCACAGCCACCAACTGGAAAATAACACCCATAATATGGATCAACACGAGTGGGGTTACGGCCAGAAAGGGGTGCGAATCGATGAACATTCGCATCACGTAATTACAGGCGCCGAGCAGTACAACCGTATATAGCATCACACAAAGCAAATGGGACCCGAAGTAAACGACCCCATCTCTGGTGCCGCGATTCCACACCAAACCTATCATTTCCCACCACGAGTTTACCGCTACGTTTTGGCGTCTGATACGCGGGTCGGTGTAGATGTGTTGGCATATTGTGCACGGCGTGTCCCCCGATGTGACGATCCACTCGCACGTACAGCTGTAGTGCATAAGAGCCGCGTCGTTTGTCGGCAGGCAATGGCAGCGCACACCTAATGGGTTGTCGGCAGTGCCCGGCAAGTGGCATATCCGACACGCGGGCCCTTCGGCCAACTGGTCATAGATATCCGGCGCCTGATCTGCCATTTGTGTCCACTATTTGCGATAATACTTTTTGGTTTGTTTTTTGAAACAATACTAATTGTTGTGTTTTTTTAATATTCAAGAAAATTTAAATTATTTGCATTTTACGCGAGAGAGAGAGAGAGAGAGAGAGAGAGAGAGAGAGAGACCATAATTAAAATTGAAAGTTTAAAATTTAAATTTTAAAAATTAGAAATAATTTGAAAAAACGAATAAAAAACACAACAATTAGTATTGTTTCAAAAGACAAACCAAAAATTATTATCGCAAATAGTGGACACAAATGGCAGATCAGGCGCCGGATATCTATGACCAGTTGGTCGAAGGGCCCGTGTGTGTAATATGCCGATTGCCGGGCACTGCCGACAACCCATTAGGTGTGCGCTGCCATTGCCTGCCGACCAACGACGCGGCTCTTATGCACTACAGCTGTACGTGCGAGTGGATCGTCACCTCCGGGGACAGGCCTTGCATAATATGCCAACACATCTACACCGACGCCCGGATCAGACGCGGAGATAACGTGGAGTTGACCGTAGAGTTGGTCTTGAATCACGCCACGGCCGAAGGGGTCGCTTACTTTGGTTTCCATTTGTTTTGTGTGATGGTGTATACGGTTGTCTTGCTTTGCGCCTGTTATTACGTGATACAAATGTATATCGATTCGCACCCACTTCTGGCCATAACGCCACTCGTGTTGATCTATTACATCGCTCTTACCTTCAATTTAGGGGAAATACTCACCGGAGACTATGGCGACTACTTTGATGCCCGCAACCGTATACGAGTGGTCGAGTTCCAAGATTTTGACGCCACTAATATGGGCACAGATCAGCCTACGTTTGCGCCCGGGCACAGGTCGTCCATCCTAGGGCTCGATCTCAACGCCAATCAAATTGGCGGCGCCGCTGGTGGTGACCCTATTGGCCACGCCCATCAGCACCAGGACTAGTGTTAGATTTAGTACACATTTTAGGCACAAAAGTATAGCAATAAAAGTAGTGATCAATAGTATTTGTAAATTTGTAAAAATAGTAATGTTTTAGTGGTATTGTTTACAATATGTTTTTCCAATTTGTTATACCATTTATAGCATAAGAGGTTTGATTGTAAATTACTATTATTTGATTGTTTGATACAAATCTAGTAGGGATAGAGATGTAGTTAATAGACAGGTAGTGAACAGGGTTGCCAACTGTCCATTATCTAAGTAACTCAATGAATTTTTAATAAAATTTTTAAAAATCTCAAGGAAAATATTACTTGAAAGTACATTTGTTAAGGAAATTAAAATATTGATCTGGGAACACTATATACTATTGTGAAGTACTTTTCAGAGAATCTAGCTTAAACCTAACTTAAAACTTATTATAAATTTAAGTTAACTATATTTAAAATTTGTGTTATTTCAATTTAATATAAATATAATTCTTTATGAAAATCTAGAATTTATAAGAATATCTTACTAAATGACATATGGTTTAGTAATTTACGTCAAACCACATTAACCAATCACAAATAAAAAATATATTTTAATGTTTATAAACCATATGCTTATATTTAATATAATGTAAATATTAAAATTATTTACTAACACTTTAACAGAAATGTCTGTCTCTTTGTTCAAACAATAAGTACAATACAAAAAATTGAAATATTGTGTATTTATTTTATAATTAATAAAAAAATATGAATACAAAAACAAAATCCGATGCATTATTGTTTACACCATTGAGCATACGTGGCGTAACGCTAAAAAACAGAATATGCTTGAGTCCTATGTGTCAGCAATCAGCCGTGGATGGTATGCCACAAGATTTTCATCTGGCTCATTATGGGCAATTCGCGTTGGGAGGCGTGGGAATGGTTATGGTTGAGGCCACTAACGTAGAAGAGAGGGGTCGCGGCACTCATCAATGCACTGGACTCTGGAATGACCGGCAAACCGAAGCCTGGGAAAGAGTGACCACATTAATAAAATCGTTGGGTTCGGTTCCAGGCATACAACTAGCACACTGCGGACCAAAGGCCAGCTGTACGCCCATTTGGGAGGGCTACCAGTCATTGGCCAACGACAGGGGCGGGTGGCCTACCATTAGCGCCAGTGCAGTGCCGATCGACGGGTCCATTTGGAAAGTGCCACACGAGGCCACCGAACACGATATCAGACACATGACTCTATCGTGGGTAGAGTCGGCCAAACGTGCCGTTTCTGCTGGATTTCAGGTTAGTTATTACTCGAGAACATTTGTTAAATGAACTGCCTGACTATTATTATTATTATTACTAATAAGGTTATAGAATTGCATTTCGCACATGGTTATTTAGTGGGCAGTTTTCTGTCGCCGCTAACTAACCACCGATCGGACAGATATGGCGGTTGTCTCGAGAATCGGATGCGTTTTGGTTTGGAGATCGCGCGGGGAGTACGCGATGCTATACCCGATTGCATTGCATTAGGTGTGAGACTATCTGTCACTGAATACCATAAGGAGGGCTGGAATTTAGAGCAAAGCATTGAATTTGCAAAACAATTAAAACAAATTGGCATCGATTTCTTGGATTGCAGTTCATCGGGGTTTACGCTGAATGGGGGACAAACCCCGTTAAACACATGTCGGGAACAATTGGATGCGGCGGCAGTTATACAGCAAACTGTGGGTTTGGCCACAGCAGCTGTCGGTCAAATCGTAGACCCTTTTGCGGCCGAAAATATATTGCAGAGTAATGGGGCTTCACTTATAATGATAGGTCGGGCACTTTTAAACAACTCTCACTGGGCTTATGAAGCTGCCGATGCTCTAAATGCTAAGACATTTAAATATCCCAAACAATATGATTGGTGTATTGGATGGACTGGTTTATCAAACTGGAGGACAAGTATTTACAGGAAATGTGATTCAAAATAATTATACATTTTATAAAGTATGACATTAATTAAATTATATTTTATATAAATTCTGTAGTTCATTTTATCTTTAATCATCTAAAACTTTTACATGGGAAAATGCAACGAGATCACATATATTCTTATGGGATTGTATTTATATTTGTTTAGGTATGTATAAATCCATTGCATAGTACCTGAAGTTTTATAAATTGATTTTATTTTATGATAAAACAACATTAATGCTGTACAATATAACGGATAATACTGTAAATTATAATACTTTACCTGTAGGCTAATTCTCAATTTATATTGCTATTGGAAATTTCTATTGTTTATTCCAACAAAACAAAATTCCTTATACAGACTAAACACACATAATATAAAATATATTACAATAATATTTTAAATGCTTTTTAAATACAATTTATTGACAATAATATAATATTATTATTGGTCCACATCATGATTCATGATGCACATCAAATATGCCGCATATTTAAGGCAATAACAGTACATTTTCCGGCTAATACTGTTTAGTACGGAATTTGATCTTTTATTCTAACTAGGGAATACAATTGTATGGATATTACAATTTTATTGTGGGCAATGTATTGTATGTATTAATATTCTGAACATGCTAAATTATTAATCTATTTGATTTTGAAAGTAAATGATTAAAATAACTATAAATCTTTTGTCGTTAAAATATTAACTTATGATATTTTATTATTTGTTACATACAAAGTGGTTAGTAAAGCCGTTGTTTAATATACATTATATAATTTTATTCTAAATCAAATTAATTAAATTGTGTTTAAAATGCTTGAATTGATCATGATTCCGTACGGAATTAACTGTAAAAACAATGTTATTCAACACATTCTATCCGGAATATTCTTGACAACATTCGTGACAGTGTTTGTGTATTTTATTATGTCATTCTCTGTGAACGATACTTATCTATTTATTATATGTAAAATTTTCATGTTTATTGAACACATGGTATATCTACTATCTTATGCCTATATTAAATATAACACACAATTAATTAAAAATCTAAATCAAGAATTGAACGAATATTATATTAAATATTCGTTAAAATTTAGTAATAAACTACTAAATATAATCTATGTAACAATGTATATAATTATGGTATTGTTCAGACAGTATGTGATATTCAGCGACGAATTAATTAATAAACAACAAATTCAACACTATTTAGATGATGATAAAATCTATAATAACCTAACATTTTGTGTGTATTATTTGTACGTGAGCGGTTGGTCACTAGTGGTGTACATCGTTTACATTGAATTATACATATAAATATTTGCATATTATTGGCGCACAAGGGCTGAGAGTTGTGGCCATTCGTGAACAGCCATCCTATTTGTATTTGACAAGTATTGAGAAATGTTTGCAACATTTTCGCCAAAATTCATTAAAACACGTTATATTTTGGGCTAAAATATTTGCTTACGTAAATATGACCTTGTTTACAATAATTATTATAATGCTTATTTATATAATTTATGTTTCTTGCTCTAAATATGTAACTACAATAATTATTATAATGAGTGTGCTTTTTAGTATAATGTTAATTGTGTTTTTTGTATTGGAAATTAATTTGTATATAAAATCTCGTGTAGAGAAATACATGATGAGTCAGATACTGTACATGAGTGGAAACGTAATATAAATAATAATTTACCGTCATTTGCTTAATTTACTGAATAACCTCATAATTATAAAAAAACAGAATTATGGTTTAGTATGTTAATATAAATTATAATAACCAAAGTAATAATGTATTGCATTGATGTTTAATAAATTTGTGTATTTTATAAATAAAATATAGTTTTTCAATTTATTAAATTCTCAATATTTATGTGAAGACATACCAAATAATATCTTCCTTTAATTGAGAGAGAGATTATATTTTAAGTATAAATGTTTATAGAATATTACACTTATATTATTGAATAGAAAATAATTACCTGTACATGAATTATTAATAATATATTATTGAACATCAACACCGAGTTATATTTTATGTATGCGTACGACAATAGATATACCATGTGTTCAATAAAGACAATAATTTTACAAATGATTAACAGGTAGTGATCGGTGGGAGAGAGAGAGAGATTTGTATATTTCGTTAAAATCTTGATAATCCTATTGTTGATTCCATAAATACAAAATTCTTATTATTCTATTGCCTAACATGTTTTAAAAATACATTACAATTATATCTTGTGAGTTATGCAATATTAATATTATTGATCTTATACAAATGTACAATGTACTTTTATATAAGTAAAGAGAATGATTGAGAGGGAATTAGACCGTATCAGCAAAATGATTTAATTTTGTTAACTATAATGTTTAGTAAGAGGTAAGCAAACTGTGCGCATACTTTATACATCATGATGATTTAACAACAAAATGGCATTTAATAATTTTTAGTATTTTAGTAATAATTTCGTTTCAAATTGGATTAAGTGATTGTAAAAATGCAATTATAGTGAATCATGTAAAACGATAAGTATTTGTCATAGATTTTGTATATACTGTACGGTATATTCGTGTATAAAGCCATATGCATTAGGACAAGTGTTGAATATTCTACAAACAAACAATAGAATTCTTTTGAGTTTTAAATCGCTATTTTATAACCGTATAAGATGTACTACATGTATATGGGGTTACATTATTAAATAATTTTTTGAATTGTAGAATAAATGTAAAGGTTACTTGTATAAACACGATTAATTTTTTGATAATAACATTTTATTATAATAAAATACATATGTATTGTTATGGTTAAAGTAAATTTACATATTATATTTCAGTGATGTTTTTTATCAAAATCAATTTTTAATTACTTAAGTTACTATTCTCCTAGTAGTTGATTAATAAGTTGGGATATTTAGTTACGATGATTGAATATACCATGGTTCCGTATGGTATTAATTGCAAACACAATATGATTCAACACTTATTGTCCGGAATATTCTTGACATCATTTGCAACAGTGTTTGTATATCTAATACTTTCATTCTCTCCCACCGATCACTACCTGTTAATCATTTGTAAAATTATTGTCTTTATTGAACACATGGTATATCTATTGTCGTACGCATACATAAAATATAACTCGGTGTTGATTATTAATTTAATTCGTGAATTGAATTACTATTATCTAAAATACTCATTAAAATATCAATATTTAATGCTTAATACAATTTATATAATAATATACATCATTATAGTCTCTTTCAGACAGTACATAATATTGAACGATGGAATTATTAATAAACATCAAATACAAACATATTTAAATGATAATACAATTTATAATAACATAACGTTCATGGTTTATTACCTCTACTTCAGCGGTTGGTCAATAGTAGTGTATATGTTATACATAGAATTTAAATTGAAATATTTGAATATAATAAACGTACTGACTATGAGAATCGGGACCATCCGAGTTCAGCCATGCTATGTATATCTAAAGGATATTAACGAGTGTTTGCAAAACTTTAGCCACAATTTATTCAAAAGCATCATGTTCTGGATGAAAGTATTTACTTACGTAAACACGACCTTGTTCACAATAATAATTGCCATGTTTATTTATTTATCGTTTAATAATTATGGTGCGGCGGCAATTATACTAATGATTTTATTTTTATTATTATTTGTGATTGTTTTTATTGGATGGGAAATTAACCTGTGCACTAAAACACGAGTTGAGACAACAATGCTTTCTCAACTAAAAACTTGGAAATGTAGTATTAATGATAATTTACCGACATTTGTTTGATTTTATTAAATACCTCTGTGGCAAAGTAAATCTAATGAACATATTCAACTGTAGTGCTAAATACAAAAACCAGGTGTCCGACTATTTGTTAAAAGTTGTTCAATAATATATTATTAATAATTCATGTACAGGTAATTATTTTCTATTCAATAATATAAGTGTAATATTCTATAAACATTTATACTTAAAATATAATTTCTCTCTCAATTAATTATTTAATTTTTTAAAAGTTAATAAATATATATTTTGAATAAACGACAAATAAATCAATTGTAAATTAACTTATTTTGAAATAAAATAATGCTAGAATAGTTTATAACTTGTGTTACTATATTATTAAGTTAAGTGATTAACAGCTATTATAATAAAAGTAAAAAGACATTAGATCATAATGATTAAAATTTTCAAATTACTTATTGTCTTCTTATTGTCAAGTGTAAATAATCTAAAATTTTATTAAATACTATTCTGATTATTGTTTATAAATTATAGTTAAACACGAAATGACATTTATAATAAACAAACATGATTATTATTACTACTGATTTTATTTTGTTATCAATGAGTTATACAGGTATATTTTATTTTATTAAATTATTGACATTTTGCTTATCGAGTTAACACATTATAAAATATTTGGATTATTCTTTTATGAAGTTCAAGGTATTATAATTATATCATAATGTATTAAAATGAATTTGAACCTTGATCGAATTGTGAAATGTTACTAAATATGTTTTGAAAACAAAACTATCAAAATTACTTAACATTTAAAGTATTTGATATTATTAAGATAATTAATTATTTTTATTGTATTGTATTTCTAATAGATTAAGACAACATCTATCTTATAAAAACATAATGAAAATATTAATAATGATCGTGATCGTTTTAACTTTAATCTGTTGTACGTATCATCAGTTAGCATCTTGATTAAATAAAATATGCATAATAAACTGATTTTATACAGATATTCGAGCTAGATCAATTAACAAACGAGACATAGGTTTGCCACTTACCAAAGAAAAATTAATTAAAAAAGTGGCAAAACTATTGCTCAATTCGCAAGCGGTACAGGATATGCTACAACAACAGGGGAATCCACTCATGGCCGAGGGTCTGGAGAAATTGGACCTTGTTTTACACGATTTAGAGACCAAAGTGAACAACACCGACCCAAACGATGAACATGGTCAGTTGACGCTCAAGGGCTTGGAAGATCTAGTGATTATTGCCGAGGGTGATCTCAATGCTGAGATACGCGACAGCACGGGTGAAATAAGTGATACCCACGTGAATGATACAGAAACTGAACAGGCTAAAAAGAGACTACGCGATAAAGTAGCTGAATTATTATTGAGCTCCAAGACTGCCCAGGATCTCTTAAGCAAAGTGGACAAAAAGCATTTGGCCAAAGGTTTAAAAATGTTGGACAGCCTATTGAATGGCACCTACACAGAGGTCAGTAAAGCGGACCCCCAGTCTGATGCGGGAAAGTCAATGTTACAGGGGCTGGAGATCATGATTGAACATACTGAAATAGATCTAAATGCCGAGATTAAATTGATTGAGGGCGAAATACGCGATGGTCATAATAGCTACGATATACCGGTTATAATTGACCAAGCCGAGTTAATGATAGACAGGGCGAATAAGCTTTCTGATGAGTTGGATTCAAAGGGTCGGGCGGTTGAGGCCAAGAGTATGGCTGTGTTAGTCAGTGGTGTTAAGACATTGTTGAAAAAGGTACAAGATTATAATCCGTATACTGGAGTGGGCCGGTTTGTTCAAAAAGGTTTTGTAAACTCGTTAAAATACACTATGGATAAACTAGATATATTAATACAAAACTCAGATAATTGATTTTGTTGATCTGCAATATTACTAAATATTTACAATGCAATACTATAAGAGATATTTTATTTTACAAGTGATTAATGTATTTTTTGTTACTTTTATTATTTATACAATTTTTATTTTAAGTTAATAATCTATTAATGGCTATAAATCTGCGCAATTTTGAAATTTAACAATGTCGTTTTTTATTAAGAATAATTTCAATCTATTAATTTATAGCAAAATTGACTTTGTAACTACTAGTAATCTATATATTTAACCCTATTTTACGTTGATCAATTATATTTAACTTGATTTTGTGTTATTTTGACGTTTATTAACTTTGTTTTTATACAACCACTTATATGATTAATCTGAAATTAATTATCAATAACTTAAAGTATTTTAATTTATAAATGGGAGTGGCTTATTATACCTTGAATCTATTGTTTAAACCTTTGACCATGTTTATCTTAAGTAATAAAATATCATTTATTCAAGCAAATTACAAGTATAAAAGGTGTGAATATTTTAGTAAATATTAATTATTATTATTTAATTATTTAACAAATAAATTAATAATAATAAAACTAATAATGAGAACATTGTTATTAGCGGCAATTATCGGACTCTCTGTCTATTGTAAGTGTGATTTATATTAATTATTAAACATGTTTCTTATGAATATTTTATAATTTTAACCATGTTACTAAATTAATTTATTCATAACATAATACAGCGATAGAGAGCAGCCGTATTGAGCGCCCGGAGTTGGAGTCAACGCTGAGCAAAGAGGAGCTGATCCTGAAATTGGCTGAACTATTGCTGAACTCAAAGACAGTTCAGGACTTCCTTAAGAAAGAGGGGAAACCCCTGTTGGCCAAGGGTTTGGAGAAACTCGATGTTGTGCTCCACGAGTTGGACGAGAAGGTGCATAAGGCCGACCCCAAGACCAAGATCGGTCAGCTGGCCCTCCAAGAGCTCGAGAAACTGATCGCAAAAACCGAGAAGGATTTGGAGGCAGAGATAAAAAAGATCGAGGATGAGATTCACAAAAAGCCACCCATGTCATTGGCAGGATTGAGCAAGGAGGAATTGCTACTCAAATTGGCCGAAATGTTGCTCAACTCAAAGACCGTTCAGGACTTCTTTAAGAAAGAGGGTAAACCCCTGTTGGCTAAGGGTTTGGAGAAGTTGGACACACTATTGCATGAGTTGGACGATAAGGTACGCAAAGCTGATCCCAAGACCAAGATTGGAAAGTTTGCTCTCGAAGGCCTGGAGAAACTCATCTCTAAGGCAGAGGTAGACCTGGAGGCTGAGATCAAGAAGATTGAGGATGAAATACACAAAAAGCCACCCACATTGACATTGACTATGGGATTGAGCAAGGAGGAATTGTTGCTCAAATTAGCTGAAATGCTGCTCAACTCCAAAACAGTTCAAGACTTTCTCAAGAAAGAGGGCAAACCCCTGTTGGCCAAGGGTTTAGAAAAACTCGATGTCTTACTCCACGATTTGGACGAGAAGGTACACAAAGCTGACCCCAAGACTAAGATCGGGAAACTAGCGCTCGAAGGCCTGGAGAAACTGATCGAGAAGACAGAGGTAGAGCTCGAGGCAGAGATCAAGAAGATCGAGGACGAGATCCATAAAAAGCCGCCCACAATGACAGCCGGTCTGGACATCGATGGGATCATCAAAACGGCTGAAATGCTTATCTCAAAGGCCAAGGTATTGGTGGAAGAGCTCAAACAACAGGGTCGGGACGTTGAGGCCAAAGGTCTGGCCCTCTTAGAGGACGCCGCCATCGATGCCGTGCAGAAAGTGAAAGAGTATAAACCAATCACTGAATTGGATAAACTCGTACAACTAGGTCTGGTCAGCTCATTGAAGTTTGCGGAGAAAGAGCTGGATGATTTTATTCAAAAATTAGCGCCACCGACATCGTTGGCGACGGCTAATGATATCGCGGACGTGATTAAAACG
The DNA here is from genome assembly GCA_905368565.1 of Medioppia subpectinata. NCBI lineage: Eukaryota > Metazoa > Arthropoda > Arachnida > Sarcoptiformes > Oppiidae > Medioppia > Medioppia subpectinata. The sequence continues at coordinate 14,123 of CAJPIZ010001989.1, forward strand.
GGTGAAATGCTTGTCGATAAGGCAAAGTTGTTGGTGGAAGAGCTCAAGCAAAAGGGTCGTGACCTCGAGGCCAAAGGACTGGCCCTATTGGAGGACTTGGCTATCGATGCCCTCCAAAAGGTCAAAGAGTATAAGCCGTTGACAGCAATTGGTCGCCTAATTCAAAAAGATCTGGTTAATAAACTGAAATGGGCAGAGACTAAATTGGATAACTTCATTCAAAATTTAACGCAGTAATTCTATTTGTAAAAATCATGTATTAAATACTGTTGTTATATAATTTGTACAAATTGAGTTTGGTACAATTCATTTAATAATAAAAGTTTTGTATTCTTGTTGCTATTTTTGTGAAAATTATTTTATTATAAAAGTGGTGTGTCTCAATATTTTTAAAAATATATTATATAGAGTGGTTTAATTTATAACTTTACCAAAGGTTTGTATAATCAAGCTGATTCTGTCGTGCTAATAATTGGCATGATTAATTTTAAAATGGTACATTAATTAACACTATATTAGAGCAATCGGACAATCTATAATTTATATTTATTTCAATTATTATTGTGTTGTTTAGATTTAATTATTATTTTTATAAATTACATAATATAAAACTCATATGACATTTAAAAAGATAAATAATATGCTTTTTATCTCACATTATTAGATTAAATTGCACCTGTCATTATTTTCTCTGGGGTCTAAACACCG
>CAJPIZ010001990.1:0-14830 GCA_905368565.1 Medioppia subpectinata
AAACGATTGCTCAGAAATATAAATGCATTTATGAATTCGATCAGTTGGGGTATCAGATCGGCTGCAGAGATGTCTCCCATTTGAGAGATTGCGAGTCTTATCAGTGCCCCGCAGACTATGTCAAGTGTACCGACTCTTATTGTATTCCTCCCCGTTATATATGCAATGGTACGACATTTTAGCAATTTTTGCCATTAGTTTAACATTTAGATTGTCTTCAGGTAAATGGGATTGTGTGGGCGGGTCTGATGAGGTCGGTTGCGCTCGCTATATGTGTCCGGGTCAGTACAAGTGCGCCAATGAGAGCTCGTGCGTACTTTTACACCAACTGTGCGATGGTATCCGTCACTGTCCTCTCGGCGACGATGAATGGTTCTGTGAGCTCACGTGTCCGGACAACTGCACCTGCATTGGGCTGTATGTCGACTGCAGAAACGCTAATCTAACTCGACTTCCCATTGAATTCATCCCAAAAGAGACTCGAAAGCTAGAGCTGACTAATAATGGTTTGGGTCCCTCTCTGGCGTACGCGGACTTTAGCTTCTTCGGCGACTTAGGAGAGCTGATACTCCAAAGCAATGGCTTAGAAGTGATTAAATCACGCAAATTTTTGCAATTGACAAATCTTTATAAATTAGATCTGAGATTCAATAACATAAAAGTGTTAGAATCGGCCGCTTTTGCCGGTCTTAAGCGAGTGACTAATCTTCTATTGGAGGAAAACCCGAATCTGTCGGATTGCAATTGACAAATCTTTATAAATTAGATCTGAGATTCAATAACATAAAAGTGTTAGAATCGGCCGCTTTTGCCGGTCTTAAGCGAGTGACTAATCTTCTATTGGAGGAAAACCCGAATCTGTCGGCTATAGAGCCGCGAGCTTTCGTCGGACTCACTTCACTCAGACATCTCAATATCTCCAACATTAACGTCGAGGTTCTCGAAGAGAATGTTTTCCTCCAAATGTCTTCATTGCAAACATTGATTTTCACTCGAAATAGAGTTAGGATTATAAAGAAGGGGGCGTTTAATGAATTGACTTCTTTGATATCGCTTGACATTAGAGACAATGATTTGCATGTATTTCCTAAAGATGTGTTTCACGCCCTCAAGTCTTTACGATTTCTGTCAACTGATAGCTTCAAGTTTTGCTGTTTAGCCGCTAATATTGTACCATTTGAAAGGTCTGCACATTTGCTATATTAAAATTGTTTAATGAATTTTATATTAAACTTTTTAAAAATATTTATATTGAAAATAAGATGCCTTCCGCCACAGGACGAGATCTCCGATTGCGAAGATTTAATGTCTAATTTAGTTCAACGAGTAATTCTGTGGTTTTTAGGAGTGGTGGCACTCGTGGCCAACGCTGCTGTCATTATATGGAGGTTTCAGACACGTCTCTATTCAAACCCAGTCAGCTCTACACTTATCCTATCGTTGGGTTGCGCCGACTTCCTAATGGGTATCTACTTAATGATCATCGCATCGGTCGATGAATTCTATAGGTATTAAATGAATTCCTTAATTAACGGCAAATTATTAGTTTTTTTTTCATTTCAGGGGACGATATATAGAGAATTCTGATGTTTGGAAACACAGTATTTTGTGTCAATTTTGTGGATTCCTGTCCACAGTCTCATCGGAAGTATCGGTGGCCACACTTGTCTTCATAACAGTCGACCGATTTATTTGCATTTCTTTTCCATTTTCAATGCGAAAATATACAATGAGTTTAACATATAGGTAAATTGAATTACATTTTGTATAGTGGTTAAAACCTTTAATCCACATTAGGCTCATCACTTTATCGTGGATTGTTGTGATAATGTTAGCGGGTTTGCCATTATTCCCGATACCGTATTTTAACGGCAAATTCTACGCCCGCTCGGGAACCTGTTTAGCCCTTCACATCACACCTCATAAACCCGACGGTTGGGAGTATTCGGTCGCTATATTTCTGTGCATTAATTTAGTGGCATTTCTTATAATCGTCGGCTGCTATTTGTTTATGTATAAAACCATACGTTTGTCCCGACAGAAAATGAACAGACTTAAGGCCAGACAAGTCAGAGAAACACAGGTTAGAACACAACTGTATTTGAAATGGTGTCCATTTGACAATAACAAGAATAAATTCAGATGTTATTTATAAGTAAATGTAAGCATTTATTGTCTACTAGTAATCAATTTTGAATGTATAGGTTGGCCGACAAATGGCACTTATAGTTATAACCAATTTTATATGTTGGTTTCCAGTGATTGTGATGGGAATGATGTCTTTGGCCGGATTTACGATTCCAGGTATTTATTCATAACAAAAATAATCATTTACCATAATTACAAAAATACTAAAATATAGTGTTTGATTAAATGATTGTAATATGAAGGTGCGGCCTATTCGTGGACGGCTGTATTTGTTTTCCCAGTAAACTCGGCGACGAACCCAATCATCTATAGTTTAGCTCAATCTCCGATCTCTTTGTTCACATTTAAGTCAAAACGAGATTCAATTACCAATAAATCATTTCATATGTCATTCAAGCAAAAGGGAAAGGCTGTTGAAAGGAGTATCAGTGCTCCGAAAGGCAAATTTATGAGACCATACCCCCCGCCCGGATATGTCTCTCTCATTGATTTCTTGGATACTGAAGAAGATCTTAAACCAAAGCATTTACTGGAAATTAGTTATTCAATCAGTGAAATCATTAAAGATGAACACCAAAAGGGGAACGCTTTCGGAGGCATTGATTTTGAATCGGTTTGTGTGTCTAATCAGGTAAGTGTTGGCTATAAAAGTTACTACTATCTAACAATTGCTTTAATCACCAAATGCTGTTAGATATCGTTAGACAATAGCAATCGGTTGCGCGTATATATACCCGACTTAAACACATACCATGTGGTGGACGCCGAAGAATCGGATGACTTTGCTTTCGATATGGAAGAGTTCGGTAATCTTGTTAAACGTATGCTTCGTATATATCATATCAGAATCAATTCCTCGCCTTATATTAACGGTAATAAAACGAGTGAAGACGACAACTCATGCGAACATTACTCAAATAATGCAAACGAGTCGAGATTGTAATGCATTTATTACCTAAACATTTAGTTTTTATGTTTTTGATACTCTGATAGCATTTTATTATTAGCACATTATTAAATATTAATGACAAGACATTTAGTAATCTGTAATATTTTAATTCATTACGAAATCAAACCATATTTAGTGAATATTTTTGCAAATATGTGTCAAAATAAATAGCATTACAAATGAAATTTGACCACAAATTCTCCCTCAAGTGCCTCTGATTTGGTCACTAAAGACACTCTATTGATATATTGACCCCAAATACCGGAAATACTTGGATCTTGAGTGTCGTGTCGGTCCACTTCAACGTCGTTTTGAATTGAATCGTAACTCATATAGAGTTTTGTGCTCTTATTTTCGAGAACTATTTCACCATTTTCTGTATTCTTATGGTTTAGTGTAGTTATAAAATGCATTTTTGATGGCTTTATAAATTTACTCAAAACATATTTCTCGGTCAGAACAACAGTATTTGTATTTCTATTAAAAGTCCATTTCCTGATCCAACTCTTGACCTGTGCTTCTGGAGGATAAGCGCCGGCGATATCGGTCTCAAACTCACCTCCATTTTCCAATTTAGTATACTTAGCGTATTGTGCCTTAAATTGAGGTCCGCATTGCTGTTGAATGCCGTTAATAGTTGGGGTGTTATGCCATTGGGACTGAAAATTCCATATATTATATCTGTGATCACTAAATGTGTCGATAGTATAAGTGCCGACTCCTATGTCTATCAATGCCGGCAAACCATTGACATACAGAACAAAACTTCCGACATCGTTGTGGTTATGTTGAGTGTCATCTAAATTATCAGATTTACCATTGAATAAATAAATATTTTGTAATAATCATTCAATACTAACAGTTAGAACCGGCTTTTGCTCCTAAAAAGATTCCTTCAGCCGATCCTTCTTTGGTTCTCAATGTGATGACCTGTAGGTCCGGAAACCAAGACTCCATTGGTTGCGGGGCTTTGGGTGTAATTTCTGCAAACTTTGTGTTCGCCGACAATTGGATGAATATCTGATTCAATTCCCCGCTTTGAAGTCGACTGGAAATCGTTCCCTCACTTCCCCTCAAATGATTCAAATAAGAGGCAAATTGTTTCATTAGGTTGTCGTTGAATATCAATCCGTATTGAAGTACAAGCGACGGGTCGTATATTTCTCGGGCCGGTGTATCGCCATAATTGAAAAAGTGATCTTTGTCAATATGCACTCTATAGATATACTCTCCCGTTCTCTTCAATAATTGATTTGATGACCAATTGATCTGATTTCCAGACACCGATGACATGAGACTTAAGAATTGAATGAGTCGACCGCCGGCAGCGGCCCAATAGTGCGGCCCTTCATTATCTCCGCCATCGTTTGGGTATCTATTGGTGAATATATCAGCGCTTAAAACAGATCTTTTAATTATATCATTCCTCGACGGCTCGTTAAGACTGAGGAAAGATGTCATAATAATATTGCTATTAATCCAAGCGTTCCAATTGTTGCCGACATTCCATCTGCAGAACTCGTAGCCATCGAAGCCCATCCATGGCATGTGTTGATCGTCCAGATATGGCCGCACTATTCGTCGATTCAATTCAAATTCTATGCGTTGCGATATAATAGGGGATACTTTTGCCAATTGTTTGCCTGAAAAAAGTGAATACAATTTAATAAAAAGTTTTTACTAACACTCTTAAAGAATGCACAAACCGACAAACAATTGCGCCCACGCTATGTAAGCGGACGTTTGTCCAGCACCGAGATCTATAACAGTCTGTCTGGGGTCGGGTAAACCAAGTCCAGCCTTTTGGAGATAGAGGTGCGCCGGCCATATCCACGAACTCTCCTCCATTATAAGCCAAATGCCATTCGCGATATCATTTAGATATTTTTTGTCTCCAGTGAGCACTTGTGCCACAATTAAATTCATCAATTTTTTGCGCCTATCGTTGAGAAAGCCCTGATAAGTATAGCGGTCGCCGTCAACCAAGTACTGCAACTGTGTTGCGGCCAATAATGTGCCCCACTTTGTCTTCAAGGCATTGTCGGCCCGTTTAATGATTTCCTCTTTAATATGTTGCGGAAGTTTCTTCAAATTGGTCTCGAATTCTAATAATGTATTCTCTCTCCAAACGCTTACATTTTCTAAACTTTTAGTTTTATTAATGTATTCATTATATATTAAATTTCTTTCGGTATACGAATAACATAATTGAATCAATACTGAAAAGACAATAACTGAACAATAATTAATTGCCTTCATTTTTCTATTCAATAATATTCATGAATTGAAATTTCCAATACTTTTTCTTTTATGCAAACAGAATCTAAACCCAGATATTATCAGAAATTCATTACTTGTGAATTTTAAATGTGTTTCTTTTGCTGATAAATATTCATCCGTTTATTAAAAATATATATATAATTAAAATTAAATAAAGAATTTATAAGAATGCTATTATAAGAATTCAATTAAGATTTCAATTGACATAGAATATTGACTTAAGCAATAAATTAAATTAAATATGTTTATCATTATTTAAATTTTTAATTAAATTTTTGATTAATAAAATTACTGTATACTTATTAAATTAATTCTGGATTAAATAAAAACCCAATAACAATCTATGTAATTTCTGCACCTGTTATTCTATCAGTACTTTATAATTGAGTTCAAGACTTTAGGTATGTCTAACTTTAGGTATAGTACGGCGTAAGTATGTGTAACAATATGTTTAGTAAGCATTGTTTACAATGTTTCCTTTATTAATAAGAGCTTGATTATTTTTTATGTGCAAAGCAATGCTAAAAATTATTCAAACTCATAGGATTCAAGCAAATCTTTTACGAGAACTTGGTTGCCTAACTTGGTTGTCTGTATATAAATAAAATAAACCTAACTTTTAATCAATATTCTCATTATTATTGAATCGGTGTACAAATGATTATAGTTTTGGTATTAACTTAATTGTTGTAATCATTTATTTCTATACAACTTGAAAAGAATATTTAATTTCCTAAATTCTGCAATAACAATATAATTATTGATAAAATGTTAGGTTCAGTTAATATACACATGCACATTTAATTTTTATGAATGCGAGAGAGAGAGAGAGAGAGAGAGAGAGAGAGAGTTGTGAAAAAATGTGAACTCTAGCCAGATGAAGTCAAGGCAATGCAGTTTATGGCCAATCAGTAACATCTCGGCCCCCAATAACCACTGCCACAGATCCCCTCTCTGGCACTCTCTTGTTTGCTCTCTCGCTCTCTCCCCGTCTATGTCTTAAAGTCAAGTCCCCCTCTCTCTCACTCTCTCATAACATGCAATTTTCACTCGCCTTTTGACGGTAAATAACTTGAGGGGCATTGGATGTCACACTCACTCAACACACATACCCAGAGCCCAGTGTTTGGTTGTAAGCGTTTTTCTTAACGATTTTCTCTCTCAACGATATTTAAAAGTGAGGCACAAAAACATTTGCTTAGACAACACCTCAAACGCTATCATCGCTTAAAACACCACTGAATTAAGAGATTTTCGCCTCTCATTACATACCGTTTCTCTCCAAATAAGTATTTATACGTTTTGTTGCCTCGACTTATATGTGATCGATGTATTTGAAGGTAAGATATGTTTTTGATATCTAATAATTATATTTATTCATATTTTCCAAAACAGAATATACTCTACATATGTATAGCATTTATAGACATGTTTTATTTATTGTTAATTATTATATTCCGAAAATATAATCATATTATAGTGAATGTAATGAATATTTTAAAACCAGGCTTTTATTAGGAATCGTAAAAAATATATATACTATCTCTCTATCGATTAATAATTTAATTCAATAAAACATTTATTATTAAAAACATGTTTTTTGTTATACATTCCGATACATGTAAAATGCATTACATTTCATATTAATTATGCATATCATGTATACCAACACTAATACTCCCTATACTGTACTAAACATGTATATCTAGCTATAAATAGCGATTGTTATCATTAGCTAATTATTTATATTCTCATTCTTTAATGAATATAAAAGCCATACAAATCATTAAAACAGAAGAATATTTATGTGTTTTCATGTGATGTCAAAAGAAAGACAATGAAAAACATATTCCGATTATATCTGGAGATTATCTCTCAAAATCATTACTCTTTTTCTCTCAAACAAAGTAATTAAATATCGATCTAAACGTTTAGGAATAAAGTTTTTCGCTTTTATATATTTCTTAAACTTTTATATAAAATAAATTTTCAATAAAAAATATTAAACAGATTTTCTCAAAATATTCAATGAATATATAGAAGAAAGTCAATTGAGTTAACATTTGTCGGTTCAAAAGTCCATAACAAGTAAATGTGTTTTTAATAATACGATCGACAAAAAACACACTCACATGCGATACATAACACAAACACAGACCATAACTGGTCCTCATGAGGGGGTATTTTACACGGACTGGCCTTTCATTCAATTTGCCCCTCAATTCAAACAAACACTTTAAGATGAATACAAAAACTTATATATAAAACATATAATGAAAATAACACGAAAATCATAAAAAACATTCAAATAATTGTTTGCTTTTTATTTCTTCTCTCTATTGTTGGGCAACTGAACGGCCAGTTGTCTGAAATCTGTTGTAGACGTTGAAAGAATAGTGAATAGACAGCGAAAAAACAAATCTTAAATCAAATCAAAAGGCAAACAAAAAAATATCTGAAATCAAATCAAAGAGATTGAAAGAAGAAGAAAAAACACAGAGAGAAAGAGTGACAAACATTTGTACATTGATTTGTATGCATTGTTTGTAGTGTTTGTCTGTTTTAATGATGGATACAATGATGGCAACAGCGCTGATGACTACTATGTGAGCGATGGGTACGTGTCTGAGCGCAGTGGCCAACAGTGAGCGCCGGAAATGCCAGTTACGGAGCAAAGAGATTGATCGCCAACTGTCCGATGCGGAGCGACAGGAGCGCAATGTGATCAAGATATTAATACTGGGCACCGGCGAGTCCGGCAAGAGTACCCTGGTCAAACAAATGAAGATCATTCATAATGATGGCTATACCAAAGATGAGATGCGAGGCTTTAGGGTAAGTGTGATGTCTCAGTGAATGTGTGGTGTATTGTATGCGCTATGCGTTTACGCTATTAGCGTAAATCAAATCAATGTCTGGCCATTATTTTGTGTGCCAAACCATTTTTCTATACCCTCTATACTGTGCTTCAGTTCACTCTTGACTTTCATAATAGACTCCTTTATCTATTTATTATTATTATTACATTATTTGTTATTTAGGGAGCGTTTCGTTCAGTAGATTTTATAACAGCAAATACAGTACAGTATTCTCTTTCCTCTATACTATTGAAACACATTAATAATTCATATCTCAAAACACATATTAAATTTTTTATTGATTTTTGTGATGAAAACTATTTCTAATTAACTGTTATATTTATAGCCAGTACTAAATGGACATCTTATTATAAATTTAATTTGGGAGTATATTTCTCTCTCTCTCTCTCTCTCTCTCTCTCTCTCTCTCTCTCTCAAATCCCAGCATTTGTCTGTTTTCTGTTTCAAAAATATAGTGCCATTTATATAATTAGTTTTCATACAAAACTTCGTGTAAAAGTTATATTAAAACATTTGAGAGAAAAGCCATAAAATTGGCATTAATTAAAAATTAATATCAAATTTCTCGGTTCAACTCTATAATGAAAACAACAGTAATTCTGTTTCGGATGTGAAAATAAAGTTCAGGAATTCCCTGAGGTTTCAGACATAGAAAGAGAGAGAAAAACACCAGTGGTTAAATTGCCGGCACATGTATTACTGTGATATATACTGTGTATATACACTACTAAAACACTTATCTGTCAATAATTATTTGCACGAAAGGCACGAATAGACAATTTTCTCTCAGATATGGCATCAATAAACGTATGGATAAATCAAATCACTTTAATTAAAGCCGATATATAGTGAGAGGAGTGCATCGTTTAGACGCCGTATGCAAATGATTGTCATTTACAACACATTGTATGACATATTAAATAAATATCTCGCTCTCTATTATTAAAGAATTTAAACGCCTGTTATTTCGGTACAGAATCCTATAAATTACACGCAGAGAGTGTTATATATGTGATAGCATTTTATATATATTATATATTCTTTGCATTCTTTAAATCTCTCTATGAATTATTCCCTTCAAAATTCTCTCTCTCTCTCTCTCTCTCTCTCTCTCTCTCTCTCTAATTTTATATATATTATATATTCTTTGCATTCTTTAAATCTCTCTATGAATTATTCCCTTCAAAATTCTCTCTCTCTCTCTCTCTCTCTGACAAGTTATAGACACGGATGGGATGCTGAGACCCATTGAATACATCAGAGAGAATGAGTGAGCGAGAAGAAGATTAAACTTTTTGAAATCTAAGTGTTGAGCACTCGTAATAATAAACTACACGTTCATAACTCTATGATTACATTATCTGAAAAAATGATAAATTATTTAAAAATGTCGTTTCTCTCGCCTCGAAAAAATATTACATATGAAATTAGTTGACAATTTTGGACAATTTGGTGACGTCTATGAAGTATGTACTCATTGGGATGCGATTCTTGAATATTAACTATGAAAACGCCGACAATAAGGTAAAGAGATAATGAATTTTTAATGCCTTTTCCAGAATATACACACATATTTTTAATACCATACATCTTACTGTACATATCGCACGATATGTGCCTATACTTTCTTTACGAAAAAAATGAAAAATGTCTTAAATAATTGATGTGTCAATTATGTTGTGTATTCTTATGGATAGGAATTTGCTCAACAAATACTGAATTGCAATCGATATTACGATGAATTCACAACATTAATACCAAATGTGGTGACGGCTCTCAAGAGTCTCTGGAAAGATAAGGGCATCCGTGAAGGGGTGGCCCGAGGTTTCGAGTACGAGCTCAACGACTCGGCCCTTTAGTAAGTGGTTTCATCAATAATTACATATTATTTTATATTATGGGTATATTATTGGAAACTAATTAGTAATTACACATTATTGGACACAATACACGACATAATATTGATATATGTCAGAATACATACACACATATTCTGTACATTTAAACACACGAGTTAGCAATTCAATTATTCTTTACATTAATGGTTTAGAAACCGATTTTCGATTAAGAAAAATAAATATTGTATTTGTGGGGAAGGAATGGTAGAAAAAATACTTTTACTATTGGGTTTGCGAGACGTGAATAATGAATGTGTATTTGAATAAAATATGCAACCATTTAGAGCACAAATTGAGTTTTTCTAATGGATTAGTTTTATAATAACTTACGTTTGTGGGGAGAGAGAGAGAGAGAGAGAGAGAGAGAGAGAGAGAGAGAGAGAGAGAGAGAGAGAGAGAGAGAGAGAGAGAGAGNTACAGTGACGCTATAGTAGTCATAAAAGCCATTTTGTCGCTGAGAGAGAGAGAGAGAGAGAGAGAGAGAGAGAATATCTGTGACAAATAAATAAAATAAAAATAACAACAATTTTTCAGACATGTTTTGAGTATATTATATAAGGCATCAAATTTTATTTATGAACTAAATTAAAGTACATTTGAAATGGATATTTATTTATAAATACAATATATTATTGTACAGTACATTACTACTGTATGTTTGGAAATATTTTAAACGATATCATTTTGGGGTAATTTAAAATACATATTAAAAAGCATCCAATAAAAGCTAATACAAAACTCGGAGTTTATTTCTAATACACATTACGATAATTATAATATTATTCCTGTTTTTATCTGAAGGCCTGGAAATTGAATTTCAAGAATTTTCAAAAAAAAATTGTTATCAAAACATATAAATTATAAATTGTGTGTCAATTTCCTGTACCGAACAGATAAATACAGCATATATTAGCTAATCTACTAATTAATTAAATTCAATACAAATAAATAACAAACAAATTATATCAAAAAAGTTTCTTCGAGAACATGACTCGCATAACAGCCGATAAATACATACCAAACACGACGGATGTGTTGCGGTCCCGGGTGCGGACCCACGGCGTGGTGGAGACCGAGTTCAAAGTGGAGAGTCTGGTCATCCGTATGTATGACGTGGGAGGGCAGCGGTCGGAGCGGCGAAAGTGGGCGCAATGTTTCGACGACGTGCGGGCCCTCCTCTTCGTGGTGGCCATCAGTGAGTACGACATGACACTCATCGAAGACCCCAATCGGAACCGTTTGCGCGAATCGTTTCAACTGTTCTCCACATTTTGCGGAAGCGTTTACTTCAAATTCACTGCCACTGTATGTATGGCCGGGTATTGGGAGGATAACTGCCCACAACTCGGGGTATATAAAGTTAATTGACTTTTAATTTGTTGTATGTTTACCTTCAGCTATTGTTTCTTAATAAACTGGATCTGTTTCGCGAGAAGATCCTGTTTACGGATCGACAGCTCCGGTATTTTGTGCCCGAGTATAGGGGCCCCGACCGGGACTGCGACGCCGCCGCCCTTTTCATTCAGCACAGGTTTAGTACTGTTTTTAAACATTATTATTAATTATTTACTATTAATAAAATTTAATTTAAAATTATTTATTTAATATTTTTCTAAAGCGAAGGCTAAACTTTTGGGAATAATGTGTTTGTTTTATGAGATGTGAAAGTATTTAGAGCACAGATTTAGAGCAAATTCAATATTTAAAGCAAACATTGAAAAACAGTTTATTTGTTTTACCAAATATCAGACAAAAAGTTTTAAAACACTAATTAAATACATACAACTGTATTAGTATTAATTGCTATTATATCATAAAATACCAGAAAACTAATTATGATTGTTTTCGGACTAAATATCGATAGGTTTGATACGATGTATAACCAAAACAAGCGGGTCTTCTCGCACTTCATAACCGCCACCGACACCAGTAATGTGAAGGAAGTGTTTCAATCAGTCATACAAACCATTGTTAAGGAAAACCTGAGACAATCGACGCTAATATAGCATCGCAACCGAAAGCCGATACACTATTTTTATCTGACATATCATGCAATTTAAATGTCAAAATCAATTTTCATATCAAGTATAATATCATAATCAAAATGCACTTTCAATGTGTGAAACCCAATCCCAAAGTCTATATGATCTGAGAGCTAATGATCTGCAAAAATAATGAATTAATCGATAATCAAAAGTATTCAGAGATATATTTATATATGAAATATATTCTCTTATTGTTGTTTCATTCAAAACAAATGAGTGTTTTATAAATGTTTAAAATGTTTAATAAATTTAATTTATAAAATGAATAAAAATGATTATTATTAAAACTAATCGTGTATTTAATCACTGATTCATTGGATTAAAGTCTATATTAAGGGCAAAGTGTATATTGTATGCAATCATAGGACCAAACAGTGGTCTGACTATAAAACCAATTTAAACGCAACAAAAACTGAAAATTTTATTTAAAAAAACACTATCAAAAATAAAATACAAAATCAGCTAGGTATAAAAACAATTGGAACCAAACCACCTTGGTCAAATAAAACAATTATCCTGGTAAGTTTAAACGTCATTCATGTATATTTGTGTGCATAAACCCAATCACAACTGTTTTAGTGTTGGGTTTTTGTAATGTTTATGTTTACAGTGTTTTCAAAGTTTGCGATCAATAGTGGAAATCGAGAGTTAAGTTAACGTTATATTCATTATTACATAACAATTGGTGTGAAATACATATAAAGTGTTATCTAATTGTGAATACATTAATGTATTACACGTTTAAACGCATTACACATACAATCAAGTGATGCAATGTCTTAGCGGTGATCAACACATCCCACTCTAACCATCGCTTTTTACATTTGTTACCACATTTCATACAGACATCTGGGATCAGCTGTTTGTGTCATCATTTGCAGTGATTATCATTGATATATACCTCGATTCATACCACACGTGATTGAACTGCTTTGACAACTGGTGTGTCCATCGACTACAAGACACATCACCGGACAATACCATCCCATTAGCGGAACCAATCATTAGGGCCGAAGATGTCTTACTTCGACCGTATGGTGAATCTGTTCCGGAAGAATGTGAACGATTACCCCGTGTTTCAAGTGGTGGAAGTGAAGCCCGAAGACTACGTCCACTATCAGGTGATCGCCAGAGAGGATCCGCTGTTTTGTTACGCCAATCACATCGCCAACAATGAGATCAACTACGAGATCGTTGTCTTCAAAGACCTTCAAAGCAAAACCGCTTACAGGTATTGGACGCCCGCCTTCTGTCTGTCATTACAATTGATCCCATGTTTTGATGCCATTGTTTTGACACTTGTGTTGATAATACCGACACTACTATCACTCATAGATCTAACCGTAGATCAGATCTCTCGAGAAATGTCTTTGTTTAACGGAATTAAGTGTTTTTTAGGATTTAGTCTTTAGACACAAGAATGACATAATACAGAAGACATCTCAAGAGGAATATCTGTGACTCAAAACACCTGCAATTATCTTTTGACACGAATACCCGGGAAACATATGTGTTATTAGGTTTAGGTTTAACAGTAATAGTATAGGAAATCCGTTTATTTATAAAATAACCATATTTGGGAAGTGATTTGTATAACTACCGGGGTAAATTTTAATGCACAGTAATGTTCTAGTTTGTTGATCCGCCTTCAACTTTATTAATATCATATATTTCTTACATATTCTTTCAGTTAAATTGTTTTATAATTTATAACTTAATCTTAGATTTAATGCATTTAATTGTTTTATGACAAATGTATTTAATTGTTGCAATTATTTGTTTTCACATAAAACGGGTTTTTAATTTTCATTTATATTTCTATATAAAGCGTGTTTTAATAACTTTTGAGTGATTTTATAGGAAATTAAATGTAATAATTATTTACATTTAAGACAGTTTTCAAACTAAATTATGCCATTGTTTTAGTGACACATGTGTTTTATATGTCACTTTTTTTTTGATTGATTTTTTGTGGGTATAAATGAATGGATTAGTGCTTAAAATGAATTTATTTGAAGACTTAATTGGGTATTAATTTGGGAATAAATTGGGTATTTTCTTACGGATTATGGGATTACAGTATATGGATATAAATAGTATACCATTAGGTCATGGGATTGATTGAGATTACATAGTTTTAACACATTTTCTAACTTTTTTTGTGTTTTTTTTTGCCACAAATGATAGCCTAATTCGGTGTAAAGTGCGGACAGAAGTGGACACATATTTCAAGAGTTTTAGTGAAAAATTACCGCAAATACTACTGATTTCGCCAAACAGTATAACCAATGAATTTCTACAGGAATTCTCCAATTATGTTAGAGAACACCTGAACCAGAGTTTGGCCCACATTTCGGCCTATTTTGGTCTCAACGAGTTCTTCAGGCAACTGACGGCCGCCGACGAGGAGATAATCAACAATCGGTGTCCCGATTCGGGAATGACTCCATTGCATATCGCCGTACGGACGGGTCGTATTGCCACCATTCAGGCCCTGTTGGCGCTGTCGCCCAAACTCGACGTCGTGGACAACGAGAACAATAATGTCCTGCATTTCGCCGCCAACACTACTAAAGAGATTATAAACAAGATATGTCTTAGCGTTCAGAACAACGCGAATGGCATTAATTT
>CAJPIZ010001991.1:3649-14828 GCA_905368565.1 Medioppia subpectinata
TGATAATTTTGCTAATTCTTTAGAACAATTTAAAACTGAATTAAATTTCAGATATTTTAATGTAGACGTATTGGTCTTCATTAGGAAAAATACCTGTTCTTACTCTCACAAAATTGGGAGTATTCTGATCAAAATCTAAAAATAAATAACTATACGGATTATTAGTTGTTGCATCTTTATAGCAATCAAATATAAATTTAGTATCCACTCCATCAATTTGTGAGCTCAGGGTTTTAATTGGTCGAGATTCTCTTGGATTAGCCATTAAAATAATATATGTTGAATTTGATGAAATATCACGAATGTATTTACTTTTTGGAAACAAATTTTGTAACAGGAAAATAACGGTAATATTTTTATGATGCGAAATCTTTGTAAATAAATCACTAATTAATATGTCGTTAGTCATTTTATGCATATTATCGTCAATAATAATTAAATTATTTTTATTAGAATCCAATTCATTAATAATAGTTTTATCAAATGAAATAAGTTTATGAATTTGTATTCCATGAATTGAATCGAAAGCTGGAAATGCTTGTCCAGAAGAATAAATTATATTATCAAAATATAATCCAAATAGATCGTGCATGTGTATTAAAAGTTTCTCGACAAAAGTTGTTTTACCAGAACCTGATGGTCCATAAATAATAAATCGTCTTGGGTGTTTTAAACTTAGATCATATATTTCATCCATTTAATTATTATTAAAAGTAGTATCTTTAATGATTTGAATATAAAGTATTAAATTAATTTTATAACAAATAAATTCACAAATATTGGTTACTATTGGTTACTTGGAATACTTTATAAATATATAAAGTAATGTAATTATAAAATAATATCAGTGTTATAAATATGGCTGCATTGAATGTTTCATTCGATGATATTAGAATTATATTGTGTGTTCAGGGTTATACATTAGATTATAAATTTATATTAAGAGAAATTGGATTTTGGTGTAATGGAATGAGTGGTTCAATCCCGTTTAATTGTCGAATTAATCGAAATCAAATTGATACAAAAAACCAACGAACTATATATGCTTGTGAAGAAGAAATTAATGGAATTAAATTAAAAAGCCATTTTGAACATGGATTGGCTTTGAGTGAAATTAAATCCGTTTTGCGTGCGCTTTATCATATATCGGATAATTCTAATGCTAAATATATTGGTATCTGCCGAGATGATAATATTAATGGATTGTTATTTAGTGCGGGTTTAGGAAATTATGCGGTTGATTTGGATAAGCTTATGGAATTTCATAACACTAATGACAAATGTCCATCTAATAACGATTTACAACAGTTATTATTAAATGAACCCACAAAATATATTATTTGTAAACTTCATGATAGATTAAGAAATAATATCCCTCCGTTATGTGCTAAAGTTAAAGCTGAATATCTAGCCAATTATTGCAAAAATTACACAAATCCATTTAACATTGATTTAAATGAAATAATTAAAACTACATTAATGTAATTATAAATTAAAATTTATTATGTATAAAAAATTTATTATATAATATAATATGAAATGATGTAAGACTTTATTAAAAATAAAATAAAACTTGTTTATTTGACCTTCTAACAAATAATATATAAATGTCGCTAAAATAAATCAAAAATCATTTGAAATACTATGGCAACAAATAATGAGAGTAAAAATATTCCTGTATGTTTGCGTAAGTATATCTAAAATTGTATTGATATTAAAGTCGTTATTAATTATAGCACCATAATTTTAGCTACACCTCCTGAGGACTATTTCATTGTACATAGTATTGACCTTGAAATACTATTGTTGGCTATGGAATCGTTTAAATTACGACATCCAAAATGCAAATTAATTGACAATCTAATTCAAACAACACAGCTTTTCAAGGCCAAAAGTATCAAGGCTAAATATAGGAGGTGCTTATATAACTCCTATAAATATAACTCGGTTTGTATATATTTTGTTATTTAATCATGTCTGCAATGAAGTCTGGTTATATTTGTTTGAGTAATTTATATGAAAATACAAAAACCTATGATATTGCTTATAAAGCAGTATCTAATCATTTTGATGATGTATTTGATCAATTGTTAAGTGAACCACAAGTGAATAAATCAGATTTCTTTAAAGATGCTATACTTAATCGTAAAGAAATTAAAGACCGTTTTATTCTATATGGTTATGAATTGGAAACACTGGATCATTTGGCAACAATTTTAACTGAATTGAAAAATAAATCAACTGAAATATTTGAAAACGGAATCGATGAAGTCAAACGATGTATATTTATTTCTTTTAAATTATATATATTGATTAATTATTAAAAATTATAGTAATTGTAAATTTCAGGATTCAAAATTACAAGAAAAGGATACAATTCTTAAACCAGTTGACGTAAAAATTTATCAATTAAACAAAATATTTTTTTAAATGTTTTTATTAATTTAGGAACAGACGAAATGATTACACAAAATTGTAAAATAAAATTAATATTTAAATGACAATTTTATTTAATAATTTTATTATTTGTAAAATTTTATAAAAACAATAAATTTTATTAATAAAATTATATTTATAAAACTATGAGATGAATACTTTCTTTATTCCCATAATGTAATTTCGACAGACAGGACAATGTCGACCATATCTTGCAGATTGTTGTCCACATGATTCACAGCAAACCAAATGACCGCATGGTAAAAATACAATATTCATTGTTTGGCGTAAACAAATTTTGCATAAAAATACTTCATATTCTGATTTTTCAAGTTCAATTTTGTTCAAATTATTTATAATCGGAGCCATTGAAAATCTGTGATACGGCACAATTCCATAGTCACTTAATTGCCATTCACTTTGAGTTCTCAAATTATAACGATATAATTTTTCAAAAATATTATATTCTTTAAATTCCTGTTTTTTTGGATTATAATATATTGGAATTTCTTTGCCATATTCTTCAGCATAATACGGACATAATGGAGAATACTTTTTATGTTCGTATTCTGGGTTATCATTTAATTCCCAATGTAATAACACTACATTACAATAAGCACATTGAACAATATCACTTTTTTGTAAATAAAATAAACCCTCTTTTGCAATTTTATCAACACTTAAAGGAAATTTTTCAAATGCATCATCAAATGTTAATAATCTATTTCGTTCATTTTTCATTAGACGTTTAAACGAAACCATCCATTCGTCATTTGTTGGGTGAAATTCACTCATAAGAGCTGGAAAAATACAATTCACATGTAATTCACTATATTTTCTGGACAACACATTCATATATTTTTGTTCCATTTTGGTTGTTTCACTTTTGACGTAAGAAATAATTAAACGATTAGTTTATATAGAACTTAACAGGCATGCGCAATAGATATGACCTTCATAACAAAGCCCATATTTGAAGGTCTTTAGGCGTAACTAATAACAAGGTAAAGAACGTGGGTTCAAACCTTCGGTAGTTAATTTATTGGTTTTATATTAAAATAAAATAAAATTATTTTTTGATTATATTTAATTTGAAAATATTTATCTCTTCGTTAATAAAATTTGAGTAAAATATTAGCACAATAGTTGGGATAGGTGGTCGGTGAACGGTGCACTGAAGTACCGTTGGAAATTTCCGTCGATATATCGCTTAAAATTAAGATTTTGACAATTTTTTTTCTTCAAGTGTACCATTTCTAACA
The DNA here is from genome assembly GCA_905368565.1 of Medioppia subpectinata. Taxonomy (NCBI): domain Eukaryota; kingdom Metazoa; phylum Arthropoda; class Arachnida; order Sarcoptiformes; family Oppiidae; genus Medioppia; species Medioppia subpectinata. The sequence continues at coordinate 7,348 of CAJPIZ010001991.1, forward strand.
ACATCCACATCAACAATAATTAATTTATTATTAAAAACGCTACAATTGTGTGGATTTTTATACCAAACCTTTGAAATAAGTTTAATATACTTTTCATACAAAAAAAGTACCATGGTTATGTTTAGCAATGTGTTGAGTGTACCGGCGCTCACACTATGCATGGGAACCAGCGACCTGATACGATCGGAGGTAAAATCTAAATACTTTGACAAAAATGGTAAATTTATACGAGAAGTATTCGCCAACCAGTCTATGAACGATCAGATGAACAAACTCATAGACTTTGATGATTTATTTATATGTTTAATCTTGTTAAAAAATAAACGAGAAAAGTGCGCTGATGTGGTCCCGTATAGCCGGTCGCTCACTTCACTGAGCAAGATCGTTTGTTTGACAGTATTGTCTCAATGGGTGGACAATGAATCAAATAAATGTATCCAGCCCGAATTCCGGAAACATAATGGCGATCGGGCACTTTTTGTTAAGATACAAAATAAATTAATGATCCAATCGCTATTTGTCCATGTGCATTCACGCCGAGAACGGCTACGAGATTATACCCGAAAGGGTGATTGGTTTGGTTACACAAATAAATATAATTATTTAAAAATTTATTACCGGTTAAAAACTGTTAAATTAAATCATTTACTGAATAGTGATAAATGTTTAACAAGCCAAAAACTTGATAAGTGCGTAATTAATTGCATGATTCGCCTAATTGATCAAGAAAGTAAATGTTTATCAATAACTACACTACATTACACCGATGATGATGGTTTTTATGACCGGAACCATTTTTATATTAATAATTCAAATAGGTGCTTGTCGTTGTTTGGTTATGAAGTAGCATGCTTAAATAAATGTAAAATCGAATGCATTAAAAACTATTACATCCCTTAATACAAAGCGGAAGAACCCAAATCATATCGTGATACGGATCTGTTGATTGAGTTATACTTACCGTCAGAGCCCGATATGCTATACGAGATATCATTGAAATTATCGTTTGAGGAGTACTTGTTATATATGGGATCACTTGTGGGCCTATGGTTTGGTGTATCGGTGCTTATGTTCACTAATCTAATTACACAATTGTCCCACAAATATAAAATTTATTTCTTCAAAAAGAAAACCATTAATGTTGCTAATAATAATTCAAATGTTTTGCATGTAAACATCACAAATAATCAGCAGTTAATTTTTGGTACTTCTATGCAACCACGTGTTTCGCATATTAATACATATAGTATTCCGCGTCAAAGACCACAATTGCCTAACAGTATGTTTGCCGATAGTGTTGTGTAAACTATGTTTCACCGCTTAATGTAGTCTCTATTTTAATAATATTCATTGAAATAAAAATATTCACAAAAATAAATGAATTTTAAAATAAAAGGAAGTTTAAAATTACATGAATATTTTTTTATATTTTATGTTTCATGTTATAATTTCCCAATTCGACATTGTTTGCTATTAAATAGTTTCATCTAGTTAACTTTGAATAAAAGTAAAATTAAAATATCCTAACTACTTTTGCATTTATAAACAGAGACTCAATTAAGTTAGTTTTATATAAATATTAAATTATATATTTAATTTAACAAAAAAGACAAATTAAAAACAAATTTGCTAATATTTCAACTGGTTGATGTTATCTGAGTAATATAAACTGATCAATGAATAAATTGTATTAATTAAATTTTTTCTATTTAAACATTATATAGAAAATTAAAAATTAACAAAAAAGCTAAAAACGCAGAATACCAATTTTAAGAAACTTTACTATTACTAAATTGGTAAATAAGATTATCATATAAAATAATTAACATAAGAAAATATATCAATTAATAATTAATAAAATAATTAACATTTAATTATGTTTATGATAATTTCATTTCTGTTGTCAGTTATTAATGCAATAATGCATCAAATATTTTTAAATAATTTAAATAGTTACCAATTCTCTAATACAGTAAAACAACACTATTATTTATTAATTAACTATAAATGTAGTATAATTACACGGTAATTAAATATAAATTGATTATTTGACAAAGTATAATTATTGTTAATTATTTTGTTTTTATTTAAATATAAATGGTAATGCAAAAATACTCAGTAATCATTATTATAAAAGTTAAATGTTGTTTTTATTAAACATTTATTGAACCAATTAGAAAATATAAAAATTTATAATATAATATTTAAAAATATTTAATAATATTTAAAAAAAATATAATAGATAAATAAATATACATAGTGAAATTTTAAACCATTTATGCACATCTTGATTGTCTTAAGTTAAGACTCTAAACAATTAGTGACAAATAAGTATAAAGTAATATAATTACTATATAATTATATATAAAGTTAATAATTAAATGAATTGATTATTTAACAAACAAATGATAATTATCATTAATTGTTTTGTTTTTTATTTATATATAAATAATTATGTACAAAAATATATAATAAACATTGTTAAGATAGTTAAATGTTATATTATTAAATCAATTTATAATAAGCTAGTGTAATTAGAATATAATATAATGAGATTTATGTTATTGCAATAATATTAAATGCGTAGTATAATAAAATAATTAAATTGAAATTAATGTTTTAGTTTGAATGTCGGCAGATTTGGAATTAATATTTTATTTAGCATAATAAATTTAAATTTGATTGTAAAATCTCATTTCAAAATGTTGTCCACATCAACAGTAATTAATGTATTATTGAGAACATTATGTTTGTGTGGATTTCTATACCAAACCTATAAAATCAGTCTAATATACTTCTCATACGACAATACCACCATGGTCATGTTTAGCGATGTGTTGAGTGTACCGGCGCTCACACTATGTATGTCAACCGAAGACCTGATACGACCGGAGGTAAAGTATAAATACTTTGACAAACATGGTATTTTTATACGACAGACATTTGCCAACCAGTCTATGAATAATCAGATGAACGAACTCATAGACTTTGATGATTTATTTGAATGTTCAATACATTACAAATATGGATATAAAAATTGCCCTGCTGCGGCCCCGTATCGCCGGTCTCTCACTTCACGGAGTAGTCAGTTTTGTTTGACAGTATTGTCTCAATGGGTGGGCAATGAGTCAAATGAACGCTTCGAGACTAAATTTCGTCCAAATAAAGGCAACCTAGCAGTTTGGTTTCAAACAAACAATAAGTCAATGATACAGTGGCTAAGTGTCCATGTGCATTCACGACAAGAAAGGCTACGAGACATTTACCGCAGTGGTAGGTGGGCGGGCAATCCAAATAATTATTCCTATGTACAAATTTTTTACCGGTTATATGCTGTCAAATTAAATCACGTGTTAAATAGAGATAAATGTTTGAACAGCCAAACACATAATATTTGCGTAATGCAATGCATTACTCGCCAAATTGACCAAGAAAGTGGACTTTTTTCCTATAACACACTACATTACCAAGCTGATAATGGCTTTAATGAGCGCAATCATTTTTATGTTAATGATTCAATTAAGCGGATGTGGACTGGTTATGAATCACATTGCTTGGATAAATGCAATGAAATAGATTGCATTAAACACTATTATATCCCTCAATACAAAGCGATAAATGCATCGGACAGTTTACCATATTTTACAATTAACTTAATGTTACCGTCAGAACCCGATATGCTATACGAGATATCATTGAAATTATCATTCGAAGAGTACGTGATATATTTGGGATCACTTGTGGGCCTATGGTTTGGTGTATCTGTCATTATGTTTACTAATCTAATCACACAATTATCCAATTATCCAATTTGTTTTTGCAAAAAACAACAGACGATTAATGTCGTTAATAATTCAAACGTATTGAATTTAATCACAAATAATCAGAATTTAACACGTGGTAATTCTATTCCACCACGTGATTCGCGTTTCAACAATATACCGCATCAAAGACCACAATTGCCTAATAGTATGATTGCCGATAGTGTTGTGTAAACTATGTCTTACTACTCAATGTAATTTCTAATTTAATTTCAACATTCTGTATATTTATTGCAATAAAAATATTTATATAAATAAATGAATTTTAAATTAAAGTAAGATTAAAGTTATATAACTACTTTTGCACTGTTGAACCGTGATTCAATTAATTTAGTGTTTATATAAATATTAAATTATATTTTTAAATTAACAAAAAAAAAGACAGATTAAAAACACATTTGTTAATATTTCAACTGGTTGATGTTAACATAAACTGATAAATATAATAAATTGCCGAAAGGAATGTCTATTATAATGCACTTTTGATCGCTGCATTTAGACCCTGATCATATAAGTTTGTACTTTGCAACGAGACTAAATTTAGTTTTAATTATTGTTTCAATTTTTTATTATAGTAATTATAATTATATTATTGTTACACCCATATTAATTTATAATCTAGAATACTGTAAACAATGAAGTAGTTTCATAGTCGATATCAATGCAAACACATATCCTACAACATTGTTAACACAATGCTAGATTAAACATCAATATGGGTGTAATAATAACATCATTAATGTAAATATCATATAATCAAATTTATGTTATTGCAATAATATTAAAAATCAGTCTCATTTAAATAAAATAATTAAATTCAATGTATGTTTTAGTTTGAATGTCAGCAGATCAGGAAGTAATATTTTATCAAGCATAATAGTTTTAGTTTGATTATAAAATCTCATATAAAATGTGATTAATCACTGGCCAGTGTTAGTGGATCTCCGAACCAATCACTTTAACACTATTTGCGGTGCGGCGGCGATGGCCACTCTTGATCAAAATTAAACAAATTATTTTTCGAAATTTTACCCAATTATAGGACTTACATCTTGGTTAAATATTTTTGAAAATCAGTAACTTTTAATTATGATTAATCTATTTATTAACTTTTATGTAAATACTTTTTTAAAAATGATTATAATTATATTTAAGAAGCATTAAATGTGGTTGTCATATTTATAAAAGCATTTTATTTGATTTAATTACTTGCCTGACGTGTTTTCCGGCCGTTTCGGTCAACTAATTTGTTTCATGTAAAACGATTAACGTATTTGAAGTAATCGTTAATTGAATGGACCCGCACTTACCGAACATAACCATCATTAATAAGAAACACCCCTATCAGCGCAATGCCGACGACTCGTACGGGACTTTCCGGTGTTTAACTTTAAAAACGAACGATCTTATAAACTACATTATTCATCGCTGAATTGTGGTTAAAAATAATGATGACACTTTTGTTGACAGACGACCGATATCATGGCGTGCGTCACGAATTGAGATTTCATTATAGTTTGCTAATTATAATTATAATATTAAAGTTATTGTTACACCCATATTGATTTTTAATCTAACATACTGTTAGCAAGGGTGTAGTTTCATAGTCGATATCACTGCATTCACACTTACTATAAAGTTGCAACCTTGCTTACACAATGGTAGATTAAAAATCAATATGGGTGTAACAATAAAATGATGAATGTAAATATAATATAATATACTATAATTAAAATTATGTTATTGCAATAATATTAAAAACAAGTGTGTTAAAATAAACTAATTAAATATAAATGTATGTTTTAGTTTGAATGTCAGCACATCAGAAAATAATACTTTATTTAGCAATATAGTTTATAGTTTAATTTTAAAATCTAATTTGAAAATGTTGTCCACAACAACAATAATTAATGTATTATTGAAAACACTACTATTGAGTGGATTTCTATACCAAACCTATGAAATCAGTTTAATCTATTTCTCATATGAAAAAAGTACCAATGTCAAATTTTGCAATGTGTTTAGTGTACCGGCGCTCACACTATGCATGGATACCAAAGACCTGATAAGACCGGAAGTAAATTCTAAATACTTTAACAAAAATGGTAAATTTAACCGATATGCATTCGCCAACCAGTCTATGAACGGTCAAATGAACGAACTCATAGACGTTGATGATGCATTTCAGTGTATAATATGGTACAGAAATAAACATGAAAATTGCACTGTTGTGGCCCCGTATCGCCGGTCGCTCACTTCACGGAGTAGTCAGTTTTGTTTGACAGTATTGTCTCAATGGGTGGGCAATGAGTCAAATGAATTACACCAAACCAAACTCCGGGAAATTAATGGCGACTTAGCACTTACGTTTGTGATAATTAATAAATCAATAATCCATGAGTTAATTGTACATGTGCATTCACGCAAGGAAAAGCTACGAAACATTTACCGCAGTGGTCATTGGTTAGGTAATCCAAATCATTATAGCTTTTTGGACATTTCTTACCGGTTAAAAACCGTCAAATTAAATTACATGGTAAATAGTGATAAATGTTTAAAAAGCCAAAACCTTGATACGTGCGTAATGCAATGCATGATTCGCCAAGAAAGTGAGTGTTTTTCATATGAAACGCTACTTTACCATGACGATGATGGTTTTAATAAGCAAAACAATTGGTATATTAATCGATCAAGCGAGTGTATTTCATCGAATGGTAATCAATCATATTGTTTGAATGAATGCACTAAAATCGAGTGCATTAAAAATTATTACATCCCTCAATACAACGCTAAAAATCTATCATATAATAAGTCGGAATTTTATGTTTTTTTAAATTTACCGTTAGAACTCGATATGCTATACGAGATATCATTGAAATTATCATTTGAAGAGTATATGGTATATATGGGATCACTTGTGGGCCTATGGTTTGGTGTATCGGTTATTATGTTTACTAATCTAATCACACAATTGTCCCACAAATATAAAATTTATTTTTGTAAAAAGACCAAAAAACAAACCATTAATGTGGCTAATAATCAAAACGTATTGAATTTAATCATCCCAAATAATCAGCATATAATATGTGGTAATTCTATTCAACCACGTGTATCGCGTTTTAACAAATATAATATTCCGCGTCAAAGACAACAATTGCCTAACAGTATGTTTGCCGATAGTGTTGTGTAAACTATGTTTCACAGTTTAATGTAATCTCTAATTTAATTATAACATTCTGTATATTCATTGCAATAAAAATATTTATAAAAATAAATAAACTTTACAATTCAAGTAAACTTAAAATTTCATAACTATTTTTGCACTATTAAACAGCGATTAAATTAATTTAGTGTTTATATAAATATTTAATTATATAGTGATGACTTTTTGTAGATAAGGAGGGCACACAATTATTTATGTCTAGATGATTTAGGAAAATTGGATGTCTAGTTTAAGAGTTTAATTGCATTGAAATAGTATTAATGGTTTGAATTGTGTTATGACGTGAAAAGCGGTCGACAAATGATTGCCTCAACCAAAGCCATAATCGGCTGTCAATTACGGCGACAATCAATTGCTGGCCATTAGTGCCAAACCAGAGGCCAAAGAGTCCGCCGATGTATGACATGTACGCCGGGAATGACATAATGGGCTCATCT
>CAJPIZ010001992.1:3144-14824 GCA_905368565.1 Medioppia subpectinata
TCTCTCTCTCTCTCTCTCTCTCTCAATTTTTACAAAAAATACATATCTTAATGTATATATTAAAATATTTTATCTGAATGTATATAACTTACAATAGTTTTAGCCATAAACGTTGATTAATATTGTTTCTCACTTTATTATATAAATACTAAATAATTAATTTGATGGCAAAAGTTGTATGAATTTTATATGATATCATTGAGAGTATCATTGATATGACATGCAATTTGTTTTATAACTTTTTCTAATAAATTATTGCTAATAATTACTGTATATTGAAAGTTGTAATTGTATTTTTCAATCTCCCGGTTGTAGTTATTTATAGCAAAATAAATGCATTAATAAGTGTAAAATGATTATGCGTTAGATTTAATAAATTCTTATCCTTTAATCCATTTATCAAAATTAATTTCCTTTTAATAAACTTTTTTACAAACTTTTTATAACTTTTTTAAAAAGTTGTGATAAAAATGTGTACCAAATATTATCCAACGACGGGTCGGAACTGTTTGTCATATCATATCAATGACAACAACTGAGCCTTGAATTGTAAATTTTGTTTTAAGAAAGCAATCATTGAATTGTAATCTTCTTTCAATATCTGGTTTTTTCCCAATAATTATTGAATTTTAAATGGTTTTATCATTTCATAAATTACTATAAATTTAATATAAAAATTGAAAAATCATAGGTTTAGAAAGTTTTTAAAATTTTGTATATTTTTATACTTATTGTTAAAATTATGGATCACTTGAAAGATATTAAGAATTTGGATAATCTGTCGCTTGTAATCCACGGCCCAAACGACTTAAGACTCCAACAAATGCCTATTAAACAGCATTTGGGAGATAATGGTAACCAACACTCATTATAATCCAAATATTTAATTAATTAATTTCTTAATTAGAATGTCTTCTCCAAACCCACAGGTATTGAAATCAATTCTTATATGTGTTTAACAATAAAAGTTTACAAAATAACATAAAACTAATCAGAACTTCAATGATGTTTAACTAAATTAAAAGCATTAAATTTAATTGAATTTAAATATGAATAATAAATAAAATGATATTGATGAAAAGTTGTGGGTTCTGTGGGACTGACTTGCATTTAATGGACGATGGTCGGATGGCTGACTTCGTGGTCAAAGAACCACTAGTTATAGGACACGAAACGTCCGCTCGAGTGATAGCCGTCGGCAAAGATGTGACAAATTTGAAAGTTGGAGACCGAGTGGCGGTCGAGGGAGCGATTCCCTGCCAGAAGTGCGAGTACTGTCGGGACGGCAAATACAACTTATGTCCCATTTCTAACACTCAGGCCAGAGGTTTGCCACCAAAACACGGCTGTCTTCGCCGTTATTACACACATCCGTCCGATTTCTTGTTTAAGTAATTGTTTTATGCATTTAATTAACAAATAATTACAATAACGCTATAATAATACTATAAGACTTCCGGACAACGTTTCGTGGGAAGAGGGGGCGATGTGTGAGCCGTTCGCCTGCATAGTTCACGCCTGTCGTAGACTTAACATAACCGCCGGTCAAAATGTGTTGGTGTGCGGCGCGGGTGCGATGGGAATGATGGCCTTCCTGTGCGCCAAAGCCTTTGGAGCCAATAAAGTGTTTATAACAGATCTGAACAAAAGTCGCTTAGCGTTGGCCAACACATTAGGTGTGGACAAGTCCTACGTAATCGATCCCAAGAACTTCAACGACTATGAAATGGCGCAGACTATCATCAAAGACATGGGATGTAATCCTGATGTTTGTATTGAGGCGACGGGTAATGAGACGAGCACTTCGATGGCCATCTATGCGACCAAAAATGGTGGTAAAGTGGGAATCGTTGGTTTGGGAGGCCTTAAGAGTACCGTTCCTTTAGTTCACACCGCGATGAGAGAAATTGATTTGATCGGCGTTTGCAGGTTTAGGGATGAGTTAGTATTCACACCACAATTGTTTTAAATACATTTTCAAATGAAATAATTGATGTAAATGTGGGTTTCAGTTATCCATTGGCCATATCATTGATTGCTTCGGGAAAAGTTAATTTGAAGCCATTAGTGACCCACAAATTCCCGGTTACTGAAGCCATCGATGCCTTGAAATTTATGAAGAAGAATGTGGAGGGATCTCTCAAAATTATGGTTCAATATTAGATTGTCAATGAAATACTCATTTAGTTTAATTACAGTGCAATTATAATTTTAACTTTCATATATTGTCTTAGAATTCTGAGTATTAATAATATCTTAAAATAAAATTTGATTACTAGTTATTTAATAATTCAATTGCTTTTTATTAGTTATATAATATAAAAATTAATATTCTTTATAAATTGCATAAAATTTATATAAAATAATTAATGATCGCTACCATGTAAAACTTTATGTTAAATTGTATGCAAATAAATTCAAATAATATGCTTTTATTGTACGTTATAAGTTATAATTTGATTTAATAATTAACAATAATTGTTATTATACAGTAAATGATAGCATTAGAGCCACACAATCCCTCTATCTGTTCACTCAACCTAATCCCTAATCGACCATAAATTAAACTAACGAACCATAGCATTGAGAATTCAAACATTTATAAAATGAGATAGAATTTAAATAATTAATATAATTATTGATAAAATACAAAATTATGACACAATGAATATACAGTATATATATATATTTAATTTAATCAAATAATAATACGGACTAAATATGCACTAAAACAGTGCATTTTAAGACCGCTTGTTTTTGTCAAGTAATCAGTTGTAGATTTTAAATACACTTCAACTATAAGTAGACAATAGAGTAGAAAATAAGTTAATACATAATCTAATGGTTAAGTAAATACATAAATGTATTGGTAATCAAAAGGTACAGCACTTCCCAAATGGCAATGAAAAGTCCTTTTGTACCAAAACTTTTTCAATGATATAAATAGTGAAGGTTTTAAAATATTTATCACAAAAAAAAGTTTGTACAATAGTTTTAAACAAAAACTTATTATTTTATTTGAAATAAAATATTTTTATTAATTTTGTCGTTAAGAATGTCAACAAGTGTTAGATATGCGGGTAAAGTAGTTGTGGTGACCGGTTCCAGCTCTGGCATCGGTGCCGACACTGCCATACAATTTGGCAAAAGTGGGGCACAAGTGGTGATCGCCGGCCGTCGGGCCCACAACTTGTCCGAAGTGTCCAAACAAATAGCAAAAGTCTCGCCGACGGGACTGAAAGCGTTGGAAGTGGTGTGCGATGTGACCAAAGATGATGACTGCAAACGTCTTATTGAGTCCACAATCAAAGCGTTTGGTCGGTTGGATGTGTTAGTGAACAACGCGGGCGTCACCGGTATTACAGCCATCGATGACAAGAATATTCTTAACGATTATCACAGAATATTTGACACAAACGTGCGGTCAATCATATATTTAACTCATTTGGCGACACAGTATTTGGAGAAAACCAAAGGCAATATAATTAACATATCGAGTATTGCGGGCCTTAAACCGGTCGGTCATCTCATTGTCATAATTAGAACAAATTATTCAAAACTAATAAATAATAATAATGTTTTATAATAATTTAGTTCCAGAATTGGACCATATATTGCATGAGTAAAAGTGCTTTAGATATGTTCACCAAATGTTTGGCCCTGGAATTAGGCCCCCGAGGAATTCGCGTCAATTCTGTCAAGTAATTTATCAAATTCAATCATAAAAATTAGTTATTAAAACTTTATTAAAATTTTATTAAAACCCGCGAACAGTCCGGCGGCCGTCCGAACAGAGATTATGTACACATCGGGCGGTCTTAACAAAAAAGTGGTCGAAGAGAACTATGAACTACAGGCCAAGTCATACCCATTGGGACGAGTGGCCGATCCCATAGACATCGCTAATGTAATACTGTTTCTGGGATCAGATGAGGCGTCCTTTTTAACCGGAGTTAATCTACTCGCAGACGGCGGGGCTATGAATGCACTGATCCGGGTCTCAGACTTTAAAGCCGATAAATGATTGAACATTTAGACTGACTATGTTATCGATTTTTACATTTAAACATAATATTTGTTAATAAAGATATTCCAAGACATCGATGCAATTGTTGTACAAATATTTTTGAATACAATTTTCAAAAATTTTACGTTTGAGTCAATCCTTATCGTATAAAATAAATGCCAAATTGTTTGTAATTAAATTCAAAGAATAATAAACTCGATGTGATTAGTGTTTTTTAATGGACAAAGTTGTTTATTCCTTATCCGTTTAAAGTGGACCACAATTAGAGTCCAAACAATTAAAATATATGTAAATACAAGAAAATCAATGAGATTTTGTTTCGTCGAGATTTGCACTCATTTTTGAATGAAAAGATTCCCCAAAAAAGCAAATCATTAGTTGTTTTCAATTCCTTGTTTTTTTTGTCAATTATGTGTTTATTATATACAATCGGTGTTCAAATTGTGGGAAAAACAAATCAGTTGTTAATTTCGATCGGAATTTGATTGTCACGTCTCTATCGATAAGTTAATTATAGTTGAGATCAACTAATTGTCAATAAATGTTATCATTTTTTTTGTTTAAACGTAAAGTCAAAACCAAATAACTTTACTAAATCTGAATCCAGAAAACATGAGATAAGATTTTCATCATATTATATGAGCGCTCATAGAAAGTGTGCTGTAATTCACAGCAAAATCAAATTTAAAACACTTTTTAAAACTTTGTATGTGTTTTGCGCATAAAAATTGCCGTAATTTAAGACATTGTTTGCAATTTTATGAAATAATAGCAAATTTTCAAACAATTTTGTTATGTTTTTGTTTAAGAAAATTATTAATAATTATAATAATAATACAATTTTTACAAATTAACGCCATGGTAAAAACTACAGACAAATTAATGGTAATTTTGTTGTTTTGTTTGTCATTATTCAGTCATAATTGTAAAGCTTTGCAAAAATATTTTAAATATTTTCTTTCTCACTGTCTTTTGTTATATAATTATTATAATAATCAATACTTAATACTCTTTAAATCGATTTTAAATGTATTTTATATTAATATTGTTTTTTAAAAATAAAACACAAAGTATTCAAATTGTTTATAATTTAAAAATTTACAAGTTTTCGCTTTTAACAAATGTTTTCAGTTGTGAATTAAAACACACAATGGATTTGTAATTATATTCAAACGTGAATATTAACTGCAATTTTGAGACAAAATGTGTTTTTGTAAATGTTTTATACAATATTAGTTGGAAAACAAAAACAGTGATTAACAACATTTGAATCCACTGTTCGCTGCAAATATAGATTACAAACTAAAATACAATTATGGTTTTGGAGCGGAAAATATAATTTAAAGCAAAAATAAAATCAGAATTAAATTAAACCAAATATAATTCAAAGAGTAAAAGTGCTTTTGAAAGACAGCACACTTTCCATCACTCACTTCACTTCACTTCCCATTCAATTAAACCTCAGATTTTTTCAAATTCTAAACTAAGTTTACGATTCGTTATGTAATTTAAAAATAGTTTTGTTTCAATTAATGGTTTTTATCGATAGAGTTTCGGCAGAGTTTTTGTTTAAGAGTCACAAGTATTGTCTGAATGTGTTGTACTGTATGTGTGTTGGGCTCACAATTCAAATCAAACCACTGTCTGAAATGATCGAAACGAATGAATGAATATTATTCTTATATATTGTCGGCTTTTTCTCAAATTAACAAAAAAGTAAATCTTTTCAATCGATTGAATAATAAATTGTTTGCTTTTTATTCACAAATTGATGAAAAGGCGGGTATTTTTCAGTGTATTAATTCAATTCGCGGTCTTCTAAGTATCGGTACTCAAAGGTAAAGCCTTCCTTTTTCCTTTGGCCCCACTTTTCGTAATCAAAGTATATGTATGTTCCCTGAAATCACACAATCATTTCATTACAAATCACTCAAAGTTGTATCTCATTTCAACACTAAAATACCTGTTCGTATTCATCAGTGATTGTTTTGGGCTCTTCGTGCCTCTGGAACCACATCATGTATTTGGTGTGGAAACGCCACGACTGCTTCTTCAGCGCCTTAGCCGCCAAATATTGTGCTTTCGTTCCCTAATATATTCAATACAATTAAAATTATGGGCCAAACGGCAAGTGAAGGCAAACCAAACCTCCATAAAGTAGAAAATAAAAAACAACGATTCAGTAGACAATCGGTGGAAGAATTCAATGGAATCGCTGTGAGGCAGACATTGTTGCGGATAATAAGTCGGGACCGGACATGGATTCGGCGGTAGATAAGGCCTGAAAGCGTACATCAAATAAAGACTAAATGAGCGAACATTGAAGACAATGCAATCCATGAAAAACAAAGCCATACCTAAGCCTTTGAGAGTCCATGGGATGTATTGGATGTCTGGAGGCGGCCTCAAGCATATGGAGCTGATAGTAGCACTGTTTGGTTAGACTCACGGGTCCTAAAGGCGCCACACCTAATAAGGGGGGAACTGTCGCCTCATTTGTTTGATTACCGGTGCCGGGCGTTGACGAGCGCTGCGAACCAATGGATGACAGGGGCAGGCCTTGCGAGGATACGATGGACACGGACTGCGGTAACTGTTGGTTCACTAATGCCTTCGATGAGGCACTCAATAGTCCGAACATCGAAGAAGTGGTCGAATTGTTACTCAAGAGAGAAGTGCTGTTCATTAAAGAGTTAACCGAATGCTCGTAAAGAGATTGTGAGGACTGTTCGCTATGGCTATGACTATGACTGTTGTTATCGTTATTTGTGGTGATTTGGTCTTCGAGCCGATCGACCGCCTGTTGTGCTATAGATTTCAATGAAGATAACGGCTGCTGATCCGACTCGAGAGTCGACAGTTGTTGTTGTGTCACATTCTTGTGGCCAATCACTGGACCGTTCATTAGAATAGGCGTCGGTTGAGAGAACTGCTGCTGCGGTCGAGAGGACACAACACCCGTATTCCAGGGACCGGCAGATATGGTCGATGTGAGTGTAGTGGTGGTGACGGCCGCCGCCGCGCTGTACAGAAGCGATANGTATTCCAGGGACCGGCAGATATGGTCGATGTGAGTGTAGTGGTGGTGACGGCCGCCGCCGCGCTGTACAGAAGCGATACTGAGTCACCGCTCAGACCCATAGGACTGGCGGACAAAATGCTCGGCGAAACTAATGTCTGCTGAAGAGAATTCGGCGAACTATTCATATACCGACTCATGAGTGCGTCGGCGCTCACATCCGAGCCCTTCATTTGACTCATAACCGCACTGTTGTCCAAATGCTGTTGCATTTGATTCATGCGATTCATTAGATTAGTGTTGGCGGCGGCGGAGCCCGAGTTGACTCCGACGGCCAGCGCGTACTGATTGGTGATGTTGTGGTTCGACAACGGGTTTATCGACGGACTCGAGGAACTGCTCGACGAACTGCTGCTGTTGTTGTTGTTGTTGCGGATGGGAGTCATCGCAGCGCTGGTGGCGGTCGTAGTGGTGGTCACGGATGCGGTGGCGACGGCGGCGCTGGTGATCGTCGCCTGAGGTACCGGTGCTTTACTGGTGGATGAAGTGGTCGATGACGTAGAACTCGTGGAACTACTAATGGATGGGTTAGACCAGACGGCCAGTGGCTTCACGATCGGCGTCTGCGTTACCGACGACTGGCCCGACAGCGATGAAGACGATGACGATGTCTGACACGTGTTGTTCATCGCCGCCACAGCCGTCGAGCTGTTCGTCGCGTTATTATTGGTTGCACTCAATAGAGAGGAGGCGGAAGAGGTGGTGGTCAGTGGTGTCGGCGCTCCGAACACGTTGTTATTCTCAAGCAATGTCTTGGAATGATTGGTGAGTCCAGGACTCGGCGCCGGCGAACTGGCCGTCGAAGAGGGACTATTCGATTGGATCGAAAGGCTTCCGTCGTCGTCGGCGTTCGAGTTCTTAGTGGTTCCCGAATCGAAGGACGCCGTGTGATTGGCGCGCGTCTGCTCTGAGATCAGGAACTGATTCATGTCCTCTAAGTCGAGGTCTTCGTAGATGAATTCGTTCTCTTCGAAGTCCGGCTCCTGACACGAGTCGATGTAGTACTCGACGTCGTCCTTAATCTTCTTGATGGGATCCACTTCGACGGTCTCGTTGTCCAGCATTCGCATCAATGTCTCCAACTGTTTGATGTGATACCTGTGCTTCTCGACCCACGCCTTCAGTTCGTCCAATCGGTCCTGTTTTTCGCGATCCTTTTTGCTCTTCTTCTGCGCCAAATGAATCGATTCCGACTCCGACTCGAACTGATCCAACTGTATGTTCAACGAGTCAATGGATTGAGACAACCAGTTGTTCATCTCGTCCCTCTCCTTCTGCGCCGGATCTAACTTCTGAGCGGCTCCTAAGCCCTCCTTAGAGTACGCTTTGGTCTTCGTCTCCCTCTCAACCACTTTAAACCTTTAGATTGCGACAACCAGTTGTTCATCTCGTCCCTCTCCTTCTGCGCCGGATCTAACTTCTGAGCGGCTCCTAAGCCCTCCTTAGAGTACGCTTTGGTCTTCGTCTCCCTCTCAACCACTTTAAACCTTTCCATTTGAGTCTCAATTAGTTTCCTATTCTCTAAGAGCTGTCGTTTGTCTTTAATTTCACTCGAGGCCACCCATGTCTTGATCTGATCCCTGAGCCTCTGTTTGGGGGCAAACAAACGAATCAATGAATGCAAACCATATCAAGAGTACTAATGGGTGACAAACCTGTAGTTTCTTAATCTCCTTCTTGAGGTCGGCCTCATATTTCTCCTTCTGGTTACTATTGCTGGCGTTGTGGACCTTCTGCCAGATGTCTTCAAACGTCTCGACCCCTTCGGCCACCTTTTTGATGCATCTCTCGATTTCTAACATAAAAACAATACATTAATTTACAACAAAATAAACACATTTACTATCAATCGCTTAATCAAATCGTTTGTATCAATAAATTGCAAATTTTTAAACACTTATAGAAATTATAACTAAATTTATAAACAAATGCATAAACTTTTTGTTGCAATAAAAGTAATTAAAACTAAAATTAATTAAAAACTGTTTCGTGAGTACGAAATACAACTGCAAAACAATAACAAAAAAGTTTTTCAACTCATAATTGGATCCAACAATTAGTGATCTCTTGGAGTGGAAAATACTAATACAAACGATTGATCTGTTAATGAGTTTGATTTGCATCAATGGTTTGGAGGGGTTTAACCATTGATGGGGGCGAAGGGGAGAGCAGTGATAATCACGGGCCAAATCATCTAACCTTGCTGTTTGCGTCGATCAGCCATAGCTATAATGTATGGATCAAATGCAGTGATAATGTCTTCAGAAACATAGTCCGACACGAAAAGAGCAAAACCAAGACTCGACTCTTCGTGGATCCGACGGGACGTGTATTTGTTGACAAATTACGCACGAGATAACGGGTGGTCAGCACGCGATGTGTTAGTGGTGATGATGGCAGACACAGAGACACTGCGGTTGTATTGACTGCTATTATCGATGCTTTTGTTGTCAATACCTCAGCAGTGAGTACAATATCAATGCCATTACAAGATGGTTGTTATGCACAGCACTACAGCTACTGACACAACCACTACCTGTGCTGCCATCACATGCCAGACCATCAGAGTATTATAATCCTGTGTGTAACATTATATACGAATGGCCCCCACTTTGTAACGTACTTTACGAGCAGTCGTTTGTGACGTTTGTTGCAAAGAAAGGATCTGAGAGTTAATGAGACAAATGGCCGACCGATTGATCGCACAACTGATCCCATATATCGGCCATCGATTCGCTCGCTTTCAACGCCTAAAAGCCGTCAACACTTGATCCGTATCGACGCCGCCGAAGACTAGCACACAATGGCCGCCATTGAGTACGACCTCAACGTTTCCGGTGGTCTAATGCCAGTTAGTTCTCACTCTTCGCTCTCTTAACCATTCATTTAACCATTGATTGTCTCCTTCGCCCCAAATGTGCAGCAAATCAACGCATTGACTGCTCCGCCGACCAGTGATGAGCCGAATCGACGCCGAAAACTGAAGAACAAGTCGATTGCGAGACAACAACAGACCACACAATCATTGGGCGCCGATTCGGCCACTAATGGCGCCAATTGTGGCACAAATCGAGCCATTCTTTCCCGACAGACAAAGACTGGCAAAACACCGAATCACGAGTACTGCGACTCTTGTCGCGAGGGCGGAGACCTCTTGTGCTGCGATCGCTGTCCAAACGCTTTCCATCTGCAGTGCCAGTCAGTTGTCATCTCATTGTTTATCTGATCCGTCACTTAATTGGTGTTATTTTTAATCCATTTAGTGATCCGCCGCTCGACGAGGAGGACGTGCCTCAGGGCGAGTGGTTGTGCCGGAAGTGTAAACAACTGGTGAAAGAAGTGGACGAATCGGACGATGAGAGCGGCGACGAAGAGGCAGAGGAAGCGATGGATGAGAGCAAAGACATCCAAAGGCCGTTCTCGTTGCTGGTGAGAGCGGCCCAATCGTTGAACCCGAAGCAGTTCCAACTGCCCAACGATATGATGCCATCGATTCCATTGGTGGGCACTTCGAAGAGAGTGAACGGCGGCCGCAATGGCAACAAGAGGCAGATCCACGAAATGGAGAACTCTTTGGTTTCATTTCCCGTCAAATTGTGTAATCAGTGCTCAAAGAGTTGCCGAAAGGCGCCACTCATTCAATGCGATTACTGTACACTCCTTTGGCACGCGGACTGTCTCGACCCTCCCATGACATGTCTGCCCACCGGCCGCTGGATGTGTCCAAACCATTCGCAACCCATTATCGAACAAAAACTGTTAAATTCTGTGAGTTTGAGCGAACGGATCAAACTCTGGGACCACTTCTCGGGTCCCATATCTCAAGACACCGTGAAATTGAATTTCCTGAAGAAAGTGCACCGAAAATATCCTCCGTTTCGGACAAAAGTGTGTTTACCTCCGACTCAGAGAGTGGTAGTGCCCGACGCTATCAAACACATGTACAAAAGACGTCCTCCTCTTCTGCCAAATGTTAATCAATTATCCATTTATGACACAAACCATACGAAGAACGAGTCGTCGAGTGAAGCGGACAATGAATGCCTAAACAGTGATCGTCATTACGAGAGACCAACTCATGAACAACAGGAGGAATGGCTCCAGAGTTTGATCGCATTTCAATCAAGTGCTGCACAATATATGATTGCAAACAAAACTGATTCAAAGAGCAACTCGTGTTTAGCCATCACTTCTGGCAATGAGTTGCCGCCCAAAAGTGGTGACAGTTGTGTGAAATACAATTCTCAAACTTCAATGAATGGTCCGACAAATCATTCATCCGAAGACATGAATAACTCTCTAAAAAAGGACCAAAAAAGTGATAACAAAGAGATAGCGACGACTCAAATGAATGGCGAGAAGTCGTATTCGTCGCCCATATCTTCTCCCGACAAACGAATCTCAGTTCAAAGCAATTGTTTGAATGCAAACATTGAGACCATAGCCGACATGAATCGTTTGGACGACAATCTGATCCGAATGCTGGCTCTTCAGCGAATTCAACAGTTGAACAATAAAAGTGTTGAAAGTAATCATAACGTCGGCGCCGGTGTTGGCGGCGGTCAACACAACTC
>CAJPIZ010001993.1:0-14822 GCA_905368565.1 Medioppia subpectinata
ACGTTCTTCAGGGCTCTACCCCTCCCCTCCCCCTCGTTCGCAAAAGTTCGCATTGACCGACCCCCCCTCCCCCCAAGTGCGAATGTAATTTGTGAACAAAGCCATACCACAATATAATATAATGAAACAAACATTGAAATCTGGCAAAAGATAATAAACAGATCACATCTTATCAGATATTTATTTAACAAATACTCGGTTTTGATAATACATTTAATGATCATATATTTAATATGGACCTCACTTGAAAACAATAACAACATGTTCAATAATATTCCAGTGCTTTAATTTAATAAAATTAATTGTATTATTATTATTAACATGGTGTAATATGTGGCCGAAATGTGTGCCATAGGGTTAGACGTGACAAATGTAGTTGTGAACGAGGGTAAATACAAAAATGAATTTACATGGAAGGATGATATAGGAGTGGGCAGCTTTGGCACCGTGGTCAAAGTGAAACATAAATTAACTCAAACGCTACACACCATTAAGATTGAATACAATGGTATTTATGATTTATTAAAGTAAATAAAAATAATTTATTATATTTTTGACAATAGATATGAACGACCAAAACAACGAGTCGATGGGCAAAGTGTACCGCTTTTGGCCCGAAATACGGAGTGATTTTGTGGTTGAGTTCCGGAGCGCATGGATTGAGGGCCAGAGGCTATACATTCAGACAGAGTTTTGCGACTATAATTTGCGCCAAATAATTGATGACAAAAACCGTCTCTTCAGCGCCCAGTCTTCAGACAACTACACGCCGAGCGCTGTCTACGCGTTAGCACTCTTTGATTACTTCATAGCCTATGAATTGTTTGAGGAGTTGACTAAAAGCGTAAACTATTTGCACACTTTGGACACACCTGTTATACACCGGGATCTCAACCCGGAAAATATACTCGTAATGGACAGCGTGTCCGCCGGCGCCGGGCGTCATGTGGTGAAGATGTGCAGCTTTGGTGACGCGACGCGACACTACTATTACGGCCAAAGACACAGCCGAGTAAAGGGAGGCTACTATTATTTGCCGCGCGAAGCACTTTACGGCACTTACTATGACCTGAAGTGCGATGTCTTCAGTTTGGGAGTCATTTGCAGCGAACTCTTTGGAGTCGATCCCTACATGTGATCACATATTTTTCATTATAACATTAATACCTGTTTTAAACAAACAATTAATTATTTATTTGTTTTGAATCAAAAATAGTTTTGAATATTCAATAAAAGGAAAGCACCCGAAAATGTTTGATAAGTACCGACGCCTTCAGGACTCAATCCTAACGATGTTAAGGGAAGTCCATTGGAGACGGCGGCCGACGTGCGGCCAATTGTTGACCCAAATGGTCGGCTGGCAATTGTCCGCCGACGAGCTGTTGACCATTCAGGAGCTGTTTGGCGCCATTGAGTTGTTGACAAGTTTTGAGAATAAGTTTTTTTTGCAACTTTTTGGTCACTAAACTCAACGCCCGACTCAACGGCTCGGCTGTCGGGGACCAGTCGTCCGCTAATCAATCGGTGAGCGCCAGGTTTGTGACGGATTACAGCGGATTAGAGGCCACTTTAGGTGACATAATTGAATTAGTGAGCTATGATAGCTCGGGCATTACTATATGGGGCGTTCACACGACCAACGATTGTATAGTATATCTCTGCCTTCAAACCCAACGTGTAATTCGCCAAAAGCTGCACATTGTTTGTGACGGCAAGAGATGTCGTGTTAATAATTTGGACGAGTTATCGGAGTCGAGACAATTGTCCCTCCAGTCGGAAGACAGTATATGTCTCTACGCTTTGCGAGCGAAATGTAAATACTCGGAGAGTTTGCCGACTGATAATCGCGGACATAATATTTGCATACATTTTGTGACAAAATTGCGTTTCGGGCGACAGTTTTGCGAGCAATGCGTCGGTGAGGAGACGATTGATATAATTTAAAATGACATTAATGTACACATTTTCAGCGTTTTTGTTGTTGTAATTAAATAGATCTTAAACTGTATTAACTAACAAAATGGGTTGGCTTCTACTTTTATAACACATAAAAAATTATATTATGATCAAAAATTTTAAAGTATAAATATGGTGTGCTTTCCTTATGTATAATTAAACGCTGATCACGAATATCTAAATAAAAGTTATCTCAAATATTTGCCAAAAATTTTTAACTTAATTTAATCTAACCAAACAAAACATAATCAAGATGATAAAATATTATGTTTAGTTATATAAGATAATTTTAATGTTTAGGTTAGGTTAGGCGCAAAATTTTAAAAATAAAATATTATTTATTTTTGTGTATTATAAAATTAGACGCCAACCACAAAATGTTGGTTGTATATAATGCATTTAATGTTTAATAAAATTAGTTTATCTAAAGACATAACAAAAAGTGTATTTCAAATTATCAATTCTAAAAAGGAAAATTTTTGAACGATAATTATGTATTAACAACAGGGTTACAATAACGTTCAGCATTAAGGTCCCTGGTCAAATTCCAATACAACTGTTGCATAGTCTGTATGGGCTCAGTCTGATCGTAGGCCAGGCCGTAGCGGAAGTCCGCATTCAAACGCCGACCAATTTCAGTGTCATTACAGCGTTGAAAGTAGGGCTGCGGTCGACACACTTGGTTGCAATCGGCACCGATTGGCTCAAACGTGTTGGTCGTGAAGTCATAATTACCCGCCGCGAACTGTGTATAGTATGTGGCCAAACAATTGGTGCAAAGCACCAAGGTGATTGCTGGGCGTTATGGGATTGTTATATTGAAGGCCCGCCGTCTCGATTTCGGATGAGTTGAAGGGCGGAAGTGTGTTGTCGTCATTCCAGTGCCGTTTCACACACCGGGGCTCGAAGTCAATGGTGTTGTTGCGGAGTATAGTGCCATCTCTAACACACCACCCATTCCGGTATATTCCTCCCCAACCAAAGTCTTTCCACACACAGGCCTTCCACGGCTCGGCATAACTGGTCGACAAATTCTATAAATGGTTACAAATTGTTTGTAATAATAAACGTAATATCCGTTCATGCTAATACGGATATTATTTTTACAACAACGTATTTTACAAAATGAAAAATATGTGCATGTAAAATACACCGTAAAATACACGGTAAATTATGTATAATACATGGTTATATGTTAAATACATGGTTTGTCATATTGCATACCCTAATAATTATATGACCGGTTAATTATATGACATAATAATTTGGTCGACTATTTTAGTCATATAAACACAGTTACTGTATTTGAAGTGATTGACAATTTAATGAACCCGAACTGACCGCACATTATTCATTCAGTCGACTTTCAGCTGCCGAACATTACAGACAATGTCTTGGATAACCCCAATCAGCGCAATGCCGACCAGACATACGAGACTTACCGGTGTTTAACTTTAATAATTTTGAAGCCTCTATTGAGATGAATGTAGCAGTCGGAACAACCGAACGATCCTATAATCTACAGTATTCATTGTTGAATTGTGGTTAAAAATAATAATGACATTTTTGATTGACAAACCAACAATATCATGGCGTGCGTCACGAAATGAGATTTATTATAGTAAATTAAATCATATTTACATTTAATTATTTTATTGTTACACCCATATTGATTTGTAATCTAGCATACTGTAAGAAATTGTGTATTTTAATAGTCGATATCAATGCAAACATACATGTTACAACCTTGCTAACACAATACTGGAGTAAAAATCAATATGGGTGTAACAACAACATAATTATTGTAAATATGATATAAAATAATGAAATTTATATAATTGCAAAAATATTAAAAGCGGAGTGTCAATAAAATAAAATAATTATATTCAAATGTATATTTGATTTTGAATATAAGCAGATCAGGAACATATCTTCATTGCCTATATCACTGCATTAACACTTACTGTGAAGTTACAACCGTGGATGCTGCTACAATGCCAGATTAAAAATCAATCTGGATATAACAATAAAATAATTAAATGTAAATATTATTTAATATAACTATATTTATGTTATTGCAAAGAGTATCATTACAATCAAATAATTAAATTTACATTTGTTATAGTTTAAATATCAGCAGATAAGGAATTAATATTTTTATCAAACATAATAGCTTTTAATTTGATTTTAAAATCCAATTTAAAATGCTGTCCACAGCAATAGTAATTAATGTATTATCCAAAATATTAATATTGTGTGGATTTCTATATCAAACGTATGAAATAAGTTTGATATACTTCTCATACGATAAAAGTACCAATGTATTGTTTAGCAATGTGTTGAGTGTACCGGCGCTCACACTATGCATGGATACCGAAGCTCTGATAAGACCGGCCGTAAAGTCGAAATATCTAGACAAAAATGGCGAATTTAAACGAGAAGTATTCGCCAACCAGTCTATGAATGATCAAATGAACGAACTCATAGACTTTGATGATTCATTTAAATGCTTAATCTGGTACAGATATAAACGAGAAGATTGCAGTAACGTATCCCCGTATCGCCGGTCGCTCACTTCACAAAGTGGTCGCTTTTGTTTGACAGTATTACCTGATCGGATGGGCAATGAATCAAATGATGGTTCTGACCAGACCGAATTCACGGACAAAAAAGGCGGCAAGGCACTTTTGTTTTTGATAAATAATAAATCAATAACCCAGGAGCTAATTATTCACGTTCATTCACACCAAGAAAGGCTACGAGACATACGCCGCAAGGGTCATTGGGTCGGCAATCTAAATAATTATGGAGATTTGATAATTTCTTACAAGTTATATACTGTCAAATTAAATTATATTCTAAATGGCGATAAATGCTTAAAAGGCCAAAAACTTGATAAATGCGTAATTCAATGCATGAATCTCCTAATTGACGAAGAAGGTGCCTGTCCCGCTAACACGCTACACTACAAAGATGATCATGGCTTTAACAATTTGAACCATTATGTTAATTATTCACTCGACAATTACTGTGAGTCGGCGCCTGATGAATTGTATTGTTTAAATGAATGCAATAATATCGAGTGTATTAAAGACTATTACATTCCTCAATACAACGCTAAANATTATTGTAAATATGATATAAAATAATGAAATTTATATAATTGCAAAAATATTAAAAGCGGAGTGTCAATAAAATAAAATAATTATATTCAAATGTATATTTGATTTTGAATATAAGCAGATCAGGATCATATCTTCATTGCCTATATCACTGCATTAACACTTACTGTGAAGTTACAACCGTGGATGCTGCTACAATGCTAGATTAAAAATCAATCTGGATATAACAATAAAATAATTAAATGTAAATATTATTTAATATAACTATATTTATGTTATTGCAAAGAGTATCATTACAATCAAATAATTAAATTTACATCTGTTATAGTTTAAACTAGTAAAAACTTATTTAAATAGTTGATAATTGTTGTTAATTTAAGTGCATTTTAGGGACAAAATGAAATACATGTACATTTTTGCACATAAAATATTAAAGTAGTATTAGTTTCTATTGTATTTGATGCAAAAAACAAATTTATTTATTATCTAACACTTATATTAATTATAATCAATATAAAAACTAATAAATAATCAATACTTATAGTAATATTAAATATATTAAACAAAACAACATATTATTGTTATTAAAAATTAAAACAAATTGCAAAATCATTTGTCAATACATAATAAAATCTAATATTTAAATAAATGCATTACTTTTACGACTTTGTTGTCAAGAGATTTAAACAAATTTCAATAATTTTCATCTAAATCTAATTCATTTATTATAATAATGGGGTATATTTTAATGTTTACAATTTTATTTTGTGCTTAAATTTAAATTCATTATAAAATAATATGTTTTATGTTTATTGTATTACAGACTCGTGTCGTAAAATTAATTTTATACATATTTATTTGTTTTATTGTTTGTTTTGTAGCGCTTTGTGAGAAAAGTCAATAAAATGTTCATTAAATACAGACTCTTAATGAACGTAAAACTTATATAATATTTTCAAAAAACAAGACATCAAAATAAAATTGTTAATTATTTATAAGTTACTAATGGCTTACAATTATAGTCTTCATAATATCGCAGTATATTTATCTCTCTTTTAGTTATTTTTATTTGGTTTTATTTTTTGTTTTGTTGAGTGATTATAATATCCTAAAAGTAATTATTGATTACAATTAATAAGCATATAATGCATGTAATTATTAGTTTGTTTTTGATATATAATAAACAACTTTTTTCTTAAAACAAATTTTTATGAATAATTTCTTTATAAATAACTTATTATTATTCCTATTAACGAGTGATCAGAGAAATCAATCACGATTTGTTCATGTAAATTAAATATGAAATTAATATTAATAGTAGATCTTTTGTATATGGATTGAAATGTTATTTATTAGGCTATAAAATAATGCAAACCATTTTGCTGTAACTATTGTGGTTCTTGAGAAATTCCCGCCTGTAGAGACCGACCTCGGAAACACGTTGGCACTTTTACCCGACGGGAATTAATATACGGTAAAATTATGTAAAATAAAAATTAGGTTATACAGATTACATATAGAAAACACATATTTGGTATAAATCGCGGCTCCTAAACATGTAATTTATCATATTCAGCGAGATTTATAAGTTGGAAATTTTACTTCTCATAGAATAGCATTGCCAAAGTGTTTTTGGAGGTCAGTCTCTACGGGCGGGAATTTCTCGGGAACCACAATAGTTACGGCAAAATGGTTTGCATTATTTTGTAGCCTAATAAATAACATTTCAATCCATATACAAAAGATCTACAATTAATATTAATTTCATATTTAATTTCCATAATCCAATCGTGATTGATTTCTCTGATCACACGTATAAACTTCGGAATTAAACCAATTGTGACATAAACATTCCTATTTTGTCAAAAATGTAGAGTTGGGTTGGCGGGCTAGTCCAAGAGGTAAGAAGAGGATACGGAAATGTATGGAAAGTCATAATTTAGTATGCAAAATGTAAAACATTCCCTTTTTTAAGCATTTATTAAGTGTAACCTATAATTATGTGAATAACTATTGCTTTTATTCATTATACATGAACTAAAGGATTAAAACATTCAATGGTATCTTAACATTCACATTGGATTTGTACAACTATTTGTTGTAATATCAAGTATTATAATTAAAATGTGTTGTCATTATAAGCCAATATATTTTGACAATATTTTTAAATAGATTTTTGAAAATATATTATATTTTTGTTTTGACCCCAAAAGTGAATACATTTACCAAAAATAAAGTTCAGAAATGATACCAAAAACAGCAAAAAACATCGAAATTATCTGATTGTGGGAATAATTTTTTATTTTGAACACATCTTATGTTAAAATAAATTTGAAACTTAAGGATATTTGACTTCAATTACATATCTATTAGTTTATGTTTCAAAGACTAGAATTTCTCAATAAATGTTAATTTTATTTAAATGGGACTCAATTCTGTCGCTCACTGTTTTTGCGATACATTTGTTTATAGACTAAAACAGTGTATAAACCAAATACGAGCCCAGAATTGGAGCAAATGCTATAAATTAGGGAAACGATAACAACTTTATGCTGTCTTTCATAAAAATAAATTAGTTTATCTTTTTTTGTTTCCAATTATTTTATATTATTATATTTGAGTTCAAATAAAACAAATGCTTTTTGGCTATTGTTTTGATTGAATTAAATTCATTAAATATGGTATAGATATATACGGTATATAAATTTGAATTGAATTTTATTTTTATGATTTATATAACGTTTTTCTTTATTTCAATTCTCTTTTATATTTAAAATGAAACCAAAAACTAATAATTATATATAATTTGATTGATTTAATTCTAGTGCCCACATACCTGTCCCCAACACAGACCGAGTGCTTTAATATAGACTATTATATACCAGAAAATGAAGTCTCGGATAAATTCTCTGAACAAAGATGGGAACGATTGCGTAAGTCTTCACTCATTTTATCATAATATTAGTTAACAGTAGTTGTGATATAATGTATGATATAATATGGTTAATGAATTTAGTCCTGTGAATGAGTCCATTATATTCAACATTTAAAATTTCTATTGTTTTGCTTTCATTGCAAACAATGAATGTTTTGCACATTAATTAAAAGTGAAAGAATATAAAGTGACCAAAATATGTGACAATTTTTGATAACTGCTCTAAAACTCTAATATATTTTATGCATTAACTAAAATTGAAATTATCTATAGTTTGTAATATTCGGAGAAACTTAATTATTGTTGAAATAAAAGTGAATCTTTTTGATATAAAAAATGAAATCACCGGTATATAATAAGTTATTATTAATAACGATTAAATATTGATTTTAATAAGGTTATTTGTATTTAAGATATAGATTATTAATATTTTAGTAACATTTACTGAGAAATCACAGATTTTTATAACTTTATTAAATTAAACGTTAGAATTTTATTTAATTAAACACTTTTCCATATGATTGAAATGATATGATATGTCGGTCATTGACATACGATATCGTGTCTCATAAATGGACGCCTCAATAGATTTTAATCAAAGAAAAGTTCACTAATTTTTACTTAAAATGGTTTCAATACATTTCAAAGTTGCAAATCATGCGGACATTGCAATCAATGCCAAGAATTTGTTATAAATAAAAACAAGTATTCAATGACTGATTGTTAGTTTGCTCTCCTTTTAGAATCTCTTTTGGTATACGATATAAATGTTTATTACATTTAATTATTTGTATTTCTGTTTTATAACAATCTATAGTATTATTATATAATGAATCTCTAAATAATTTATCCATCGATTCAATTGACTTAAGGTTCAAATTTAATTATAGCCTGACTTTTAGTTATAGTTTTTAAGTATTCCCTTAAGATATTGCAAACTAATCGCTTATTTTGTATGAAATTTAGCCGACAGTAAAGTTCTACTGTAACTCATAAATTGTATTGCCTTTACATAAATGTTTTAATTTTAAAAACAAAACAGATATTACTTTTAATATAAAGTTAATTTTTAACAATTAATAGTTGTTTAATGTTATTTGACACCAATTTGTCTTAACTTTTACTTAGTTTATAATCAATTGTCAGATAATAAGTTGAATTTTTTATATTTGAAACCCAATTCTTTATAATATGAGATTTCTTTTGTTATTTGTATCCACAAAATATCAAGACATTAAGGTTTTTACACTTTAGAAACAAGTTTTTTATTTATAAATTGATTGATGTAAAGACAATATATTAATGACAATATTAACTTATTGCCAATAAGTTATCATAATTTAATTTTGGGAAATTTTGAAAAGATTGTCGTTTAAATATATTAATAATAATACTTTTACATTGTTTACAATCTGCAGATGTTTAAAAATAAATACAATAAAATATTTAATTGTCTTAATATTCATTTAATTACATAGTAAATTACATCATAATTACATTTTATTAATTTCACACTATAATAGAAAAATGATTATAATTACTGTACTTTATGTGTAATGCATATCATATTAATTCAATTCTTTTACTTTTTATATGGTTTTATATTTTCACTTCTGTTTCACAATTCACTAAATATACTGTTGAATCAGGAATTGAATTCAATCTAAAGGCCGAGATATACAGTAAGCGTTTGTTATAACTCTTGAAACTATAACTGATGTAAGCCTTCATCACATATCGTTATCTTAAATTATGTGCAATAAATACAAACAAAATATCATATGAATTGAGTGAAGTGGTCAGACATAGGGAAACGGGTATTTTTGTATAATAAATGCCGTCATCCCTGACCCATATTATATTTATATGTAAAATAATAAATTAGTGATAAGAATCCCTTCTACACCATTCATTTCATTTATTTTAAATTTCTTAAATTATTTATTTTAACATAGAATTCAAAATTATAATTATGCACTAATTATTAAAAAATATATAAACAGTTAACATTAAAATATAAATTGAACTATTTATAGAAACAAATTGGTTGTTTAAGGATATTTAATATATTGATAATTAGACATTAGTTTTAATAACTTAATATAAATAAAGTAATAATCTATTTATAATGACTGGACAGATATGGCTCGATCAGTGGTTGCCCTATACATAGTGGCCTTTTTCTTTTTATTCCTCTCATTCTTCACTGGAATCGCTGGTATGTATTGACGTTTTTAGTAAAACATTTTGCTATTTATATATACAGTTATATTCAGGACTTGTTAATAGTGTATAAATATTTGTATTGACCTCTAATGCAATTGTGAAAAGCGTACGACTATTAAGAAGTTTAGTTGACCTTAAAATTATACCAATAATTATATAATACTGTATAATAATAACTGTCTGTATATATGAAGAATATTTAAGATTTTTTAGTTAAAAAAGTATTTAATATTTTCTTAACATTTTCTCATTTATGTTAAATAAAATGAAAATTTAATGGTTTTAAATGGTTTTAATAGGTTGTTGGAAGAGATCGCACGCCAATCTGGTCTCCACCGGATTATTGCAACTGTTGAGCTGTAAGTACCAAATAGTGGCAATGATTTGACGCGAATTTAATGAAATCTATATCGCAATTATATCAGCGCTCATGGATGCGGGTGCGATGGGTCTGTGGCACGCCGTCCAGTTCTACGATCACCATAAACTCAAAGACCAATATTCTTACGCCCAATGGCCCGATGTATGCATTACTCAATCGATTACTTTCATAATTAAATGAATTAAAAAACTAATGCAAAATGATATTTTGAAACAGGTTTTGAAACAGTCGGGTGTGACTGAGTTCTACTACGGCTGGTCATACATCCTGGCGTGGATAGGCATCGGCCAGTGTCTGATCGCATCGATTATGTTCTTATCGGCCGCTCGTTGTATAAGAAGTGAGAAACGGATCGAACAGACGAAGAATATGCAGTATTTAATGCCCGTCTATCCCGACAAACGCAACCCATACGGAGTGAACTACGCTTACGCCTATCCCGGGCCATACCATTATCACGGCTCGCAGTACGGGATCGGACCCTATGGTTATTAAACAATAAATAACCGTTTCTTTCAGTGCCTTTACTTCATGTAATAATTAGTTTAAATCATCCAATTGTTAGCCATTATATGCATTATATACTCAATTAATTGTAAAGTAAGTGTTTTTTCATCAATCGAGTGTATCTTATCATCACTTCATAACACATTCATTACATTTTTCAATACAAACTGAATGTCACAACAATTTGTAATATTTGTCTCAACTGTTATTTCATAACTATTTTATTTTACTCCACAAAAAATCAATTAAAAGATTAATTAGCGTTGGTTACATACTTTCCAAAACTTACTAAAATAACAAACATTAAGCGAAACCAAAATCCTAATTCACTAAAACTTTTAAACAATATATTTTTTATATAATTCTTATATCGATTCCATCAAACAGTATGTAATTTTAATATTTTTAAATAATTATATAAAAAACAATTTTAATTACAAATCAATAAAATATTTTAACAAATAAAAAACCTGATAAGTTGTTACTTTATATAATTAATAATTAATTGCAATTTATATCAGAAATCAAACCCATTCTTGTGCCAATTAAATAGCTGTATCTCATCACAGGTGTTGAAGTATACAAGTGTTGAACCACTTATATGACAGACCGAACCAATTGGTCAACAATTTGTTTAAAGAATGATCATGGTCATACTCGACATTTTGCAAGAGCCATCCCTTCAACACATATTATAATGTTATATCAAGAGATATATTGACAGTTGTTTTGTGGACTAAATTTGATATAATATAAATGATTAGTTTATAATATCTTCAGGGATTGCTTAAAACAAGAACTTAATGTCAAATTATAATTATAGTCAATTCAATCGATGGATAAATTATTTAGAGATTCATTATATAATAAATGATATCTAATAATATTTTATCTTTATGTTTATTTATTTACATTATTTGTAATCTTAGCATATGGTTTTCTCTAAGATTTTCCTCTCGTTTGATTGTTAGTCAGTAACTTATGAACAAAAATAAATTAACAAATTCTTGGCATTGATCGCAATGTCTGTATAATTTGCAACTTTGAAATGAATTGAAACCATTTTAAGTAAAAATTAAAAATTTTGAATTAAACTTTTCTTTGATTAAAATCTATTGAGGCGTCTATTTATGAGACACGATATCGTATGTCAATGACCGACATATCATATCATTTCAATCACATAAAAAAGTGGTAAATTATATTCAATTTTAACATTTAATTTAATAATTAATATCAACATGTAAATAATAATAAATGGTTTCTAATATTTATAAATTACATAATAATATAATCTTACTAAAATCTCAATACTTAAAACATGACTAACGATTGCATGATAATATTATTATTAATTAAAAGTATTCATAACTAAAAAATATTCATATTCATAAAAGTTATAGATTAGTTGTGAGTTCCTGTATTATTGAGTTCCTGTTTAAATTCTGGCACATTATGACTAAAACATTTCGATTCTATTTAATATATTACATAAAAAAGATTTAATTTCAAAACCTTTTGTCTATCTAAATTTAAATGTTATCAATTTGAAGCAACATTTTAATAGTGGTATATAAATTAATTATTAGTTACTTAAGATTATTACAATTGGAACCTCAACTTCAACAATAGTCGATTATTAACTTGTTTAAACAAAGAATGTTTCAAGATCACAATTTTTCATTATTTTGATGAAAATTCATTATTGATAATTCTTACTTTGATACANCCAATATGATAGGATCCGCCACTTTCACCCCGCATTGAAGACATAGAATTTCTGGAAATAAAACTACTTTCTATTCCAAAGTCATATATTTACTTAAAGTTTGTTATCAAACTGTTGTTATCAAAAGATTAACTTTAAGGATAATTAATCCCTTAAACTCTTTAAATTGTTTAAATGCGAACGTTCTTTAGGTCTCTACCCCTCCCCTCCCCCTCGTTCGCAAAAGTTCGCATTGGCCGACCCACTCCCTTCCCCCCAAGTGCGAACGTAATATGTGAACAACGCCTTTGCGAACAGAGAAATCATAAACCCTTTAAGCCTAGACTTTGATTCATAATTCATATTTACTTTATTTCCTATTTTATGAAAATACTTCAAAAGAATATTTTATATGATATATAATTTATTAATAAAACTCATTAATAGTTAATTAGAGTTCATTTATCATTATCTTCTGATACTAGTATTAAAATAGTCTCAAAGTTTTAAAAAGTTTATGAAAAACAGTTAGAAACAAGTCATATATGAATGACCCGAAGCGGTACGTGTCGTCCGATGAGCTAATTCACGGAATGAACACTTATTATGGATTTTGTCCGCTATATGTATGTATAGTAAGGAAGGGGGCAGTCATTCATCCAATCATTCACTCATTCATTGCATTCCTGTGTTTCTCTTCTCTTCATTCCTCGTCTCATAATTTAAAGTCTATTTGAGAAAAGACCACATTTTGGGTTCGTTTCACTTTAGCTTCAAAGCAGTTCTCAACTATTTGTTGAATAAGAAAAAACTTGTTTTGCAATAGTATTTTGGCTGACAAGGAGTGAGGGCTTAACAGCACAGGTAGTGTTGGAAATACAGGTTTTGCGCAGTTTTTAAAGCAAAAACAGTTCAAAAATGTTTCTCTAATAGATTTGAAACGCAATCGCAAAACACATCCACTAAAACAAGTTATCTGAAGCACTGGTTATACTGTATATACCTTATACTTCCAGTGCATACCTGTGCCCCTCTGCCAACTAAAGACATTTGTTTGCATTTTTGTCTCAAATGTAAGTTTCATTTCTGATTAATTCTGTTAATTGTTGTTAATATTCAACAATTAATGTATTGAACGGACAATTAATAAGAAGTTATGCCATAAAAGAAGGATTGAATTGATTTTTGAAATAAAGTGAAAAGTGATCGCCGGTTGTACTCAACACTTGTCTACTCTTATAACTCTCTGTTCCTCTGTTTCCTGAGTTCTCTCTTCTTTCTTCACTACAACAACAGTAGTGTTGATATAATTTTCAATAATAATCTTAAACTCGCTTTAACTCAACGCTACGACCAGTTGTTGGCAAAAAAGGTGAGCGCAAAATGGCCTGTTCTGCAGTCACCCTATCAGTCGCTACCATCATATCGGTAGTGGCCGTCGCCTGTCTGTCCATCGGATTCAGTACTGATAACTGGTATGAAATACGAGTCGACAAGAATAAGACCAAACTCTACATCGATTCCCACTCATTAACTAATGAATACGAGAGAGACTATCGGTATTATAGTCGAGATGAGGGACTTTTCCGCATATGTTTCGCCGAAAAGAAACCAAAAGAAGGTATGTTTTCATCATTTTCTTTCATTTACTTTAATGTGAATCTATATGTTATATAAAGTTATATTCATTAAAATGACATTCAATTCAAAATAAGTTTTAATTAACATTTGTTGGAATTCATTCAAAAACTGATAAAATTGTCCAAAAAGCAATTAAATGCCGAAATAGTTATTTTGCAAATGAGAATAATTATTAAAATGTTTCCCAAAACGTAAGAATCATTAAATTATTTCTACAATATTTGAAGCCTTAATTTGGTTAACACTGTATTTGTAAGGATAAAACAGTTTTTACATCTCAACCCAACCGCCCGATCAGGTTCTCCATTCTTCTCCTATGCCTTTACATACCTTTCAGTATTAAAT
>CAJPIZ010001994.1:0-14815 GCA_905368565.1 Medioppia subpectinata
CTTTGCCCTCCATCTCTGACCATTTGATTTCCGGCGGCGAACTACCACTCGCCCCGTCCCTACCCTTACCTTTGCCTTTGTCTCCCATTTGGTCCCAAAGTCTTGTGTTTTGGGTTTTTTGTTTGCCTAACACTTCAGCGAATAGTTTTTGAAAATTATATTTTCATTTCAATTGTTATACTATTTGTGTGATTTGCAATTTATTTTGATTTTACAGTAAATTTGTTGTTTAAAATCATTATTAACTAAAAATTATGGTAAATTTTTAATTGCATTCAAACCATAATTAAAACTGGTGTCTCTATCAATTTCACTAATGAAATCAATTATTACTTTAAAAATAAAATTAGATAAATGTTTGCATTCAATGATTGACGTTTTGATGACTGCAAAAACTAAATAAAACATATACTGAGAAATTGTTGATATTTATTATATGTGAAAGTACAAAATTAACATTTCAATGATTTGTAATTATATAAAAATTCAATGCTTATAAAATTAATGCATAAAATTGATGAATTTATAAATAGAAATAAATAAACTAAAAGCAATTAACTATTTTCTATAAACTCTACTAAAACTATAGTTTCAAATATAACTTGATCTAAATTTTATGTTTGCCTTTCAAACAAATACATGACTTCCTGTGCCATCACTACTCTTACTGTTCATCCATTACTGGTTCCCAATTGTAAGCAAGCATTTGGAACAACAAATATAAGATTCGTTGGCACGGATTGTGTCCATCGGAGCGATTTCAAAGTCTACGCGGATGTACTCCAAGAGCGCCAGATACAGATCGTACAGCACCGCGAGCGCCTGACGTCTGACCGCGGGAGTGGGCGCAGGACCGGCGGCCGTAAGCTCTCGATAGCTGAGCGGCACTCTCGGCTCCTGACCCGCAGAATTTTCCAACTCTTTTGTAAACGTGTCAATCAAATCATATACGGGTTGATTGTTGGCCACCAACTGAAGAAATCTGACGTTTGGTGCGAATGGGGTGACCGCCACTTGCCGTCGACCCATTCGACCCCACGGGCCTACACCTGTGGGCACCAACTAATTTGGGATTAAAAGTTAAAATTAAAAGAGATTTTATAAGTTTTATATTGAATACAAATATATACTATTTTTTATAAATACTTAAAAACATAAAAAATTATTTAACAAAAAACTTAAATCAATAACAATATCACAAAAAGCACAAAATTGTAAAAAAAACTTTCAATTCAATTATTACGCAAAAAATCTCAAAACCAAATACAAGACAAACACTAAACTGTAGGCACTTATATCTCAAGAGTTTGATCTCAGAGTCACAGCCGACCAGCAAAATGGCGAAGGAATGGAAAGACATGGACTTCAGAGCGAGAGAAAGGGGAACCGATTGGACGACGAGATGGTTGGCGCGGATTCACAAAGAGGTGGGACTCCGGGCGTCGCACAGAACAGAGCTCTTGGGCCATGATCACAAATCATTCTATGACGCGCGCAATGAACACCCCGTTTACTTAAATAGTCCGCAGGTATACGACGATAGCTTAGTTGATGGGCGGCGAGAGGTGTTCAGGTCCTTGGGATTGGAGCGGCAATTTGAGGACATGTTCGCCGCCCCGACTTACCAGTACGTAAGACAGAGGCAACGTTTGCAGCGTATGTTTCGACAGGTGATTACTGTGCACTTTAGGGCCGTATGGGAGCCGGCGGTGCGCGCCCGACAGCCGGCCGCCTGGGCGGCCATCGAAGCGTACCGGGAGTTGTTGCGAGAGTACGACACGAGTCGCGACCAATTTGTGCGAATGCCCTATGATATGAACCAAAATGCGGTGATCGAGGCGTTGAGACAGCGATGGCTGGCGATGAACATCATTCGCCGCAATTACGGGCTCACCGAGAGTCAAGTGCTCAAAGCCCTGTCCAACGCCGATCTGGTTGGCAATCATATGCAGCACGGAATGTACTGGAATTGGATTTCGGACACGGCTGATCCACCGCTACGGTACGACAACTTTCCCGGGGATTATACTCCCCAACGAGAAACCTATTGGCAACGAATCGCCGACTATCGCCTGTATTTGCGGATTCGACATCAGGACGAGTTGGCCGGACGGCGGCTACCGTTGGGCGGAAGGCCGGTGCGGACACCGGAACAGATGCTCCGTCTGTACAACAATTGGCACCATTTCGTGAATCGGTTGGAATTTGAGAGTAATTTCACGCCAAGAATACAAGCAATTGCTAGAATAGCAATGACCGCCGCTTCACAACAGGGACATGTGCTGAACGTGTTTCAAATAGAGTTCGACGCCGAGTTCTACACCGGCGGGTGGCCGACCTCAGCTAATGACCCGAGGCGTGCGGGGCCTCCGATTGTCGCCCAGCCATTCGACGCGTTGGCCAATATTGACCGGTCGCCGGAGAACAGAGAGTTTGTGCGCCAAGAGTTGGCCATTAGGACAGACGCGGGTCGCTCTCTCAGAGTGGCGTTGAGAGAGTTGGCAGACATCGATCCCACGGGAGTGTCCGGACTCGTGGACAACGAGTTTGAGTATTTTGGACACCTGTTAACGAACACAGGGCCGCGATTGCCGCCAGTGGGCGACGGCTTTCCCGACGACCCGATCCAACGCCTGTATGTCATCCGGGAGTTGAATCACTTGAGGGAAGCATTCGTCGCAAACGAAAGGATCGGTTGGGCACTCACACAATGGCGTGATTTGACCGAAGAGACGATTGTGGCCGCACGACAGCGGGTGGAGAATGTGTTGCGGGAATGGAGTTTGAAACACGAAGAGTTGCGTCAAACTCGGGAGCGACAGCGCTTACTCCATGCGGATCCACTACGAGTGCCCTCTTTGCAGGAATACGCCGACAGTTTGAGGCAACGCATTGACCCCCAATTGCCCGAAAGAGACAGCATTGGCCACGCGTTGACAGAGGAGTGCATACTAGAGATTACTGAGGCGTTCAATCAATTAGTGGACGGAATGGATGCAGCGCTCGACGACCCGAATCAAGTGCCCGATCTTTTTCAGCACATCGTTTGGCATGTATTTGACTTCGAGGGCAGACTTTTGCGGGAAATACACGATCTCTGGTCGTATTCGGAGTGGAGAGGGGAGGAAACGGACAACGCATTCATGACGGTATCGCAAATGGCCCGACAGCAGTGCATCGACACCGGAGCGCCGTTTGTGTGCCAATTGGCGGCAATTACTGTCCTCAGACCCACAGACACGTGCGACGCACCGGTGCCCACACCGCAAATGTATCGCAACAATTTGAATGACACAATTGCAGTCCAATTCCCACAAGTTATGACCACAGCGCCGGCCATTCGGAACAATCCAATCGCTATTCTCCGTTTGATCCGTGCGTTGAACGCATTAAAAACGCCGTTAAGGGCTTTGCGACGACAGGCACAGCTCGCACAGGTAGCACCGCAAATGTGGGCCGAGCGCATGCAGTTCCTGGACAATCAGTCCGAGGATCTCAAGCAGTGTCTCAACGACTGGATTCAAAGACATCGACACGTTTGCGGTAACATTCGAGAGAGTGGGCCGTATATCGTGTTGGCGCCCACTGGAAACGTGGCCACCGGTGCATCCGGAAACGGTGCGCCCGGAGGCGGTCCTCCCGGAAGCGGTGCGCCCGGAGGCGGTCCTTTTGGAAGCGGTGCGTCCGGAAGCGGTCAACCGTCACAGCGAGAGAAACGGAGTTCAACTCAGGCCGGACTCGATGGCAACAGAGCGTCGAAACGCGACCGACGCCAGAACTCTGCCGAACGCGTGGAACATCCGGCCGTCTATTACGCCGGAAACGAACCGCGCATTTTGCGATCCGCATCGATCGACCTCCAGTTGGGTGCGCTCACAGCTCTTCGACTCCACCATTGGTCGGGTTTGGTTCCCACAGTCAACGTATATATCGGCCATTTAGTGAACCCGAGAGCGCCTGAAAGCCGAGGATTGCGGGCCGTAACCGACGTTCTCAATGCGCAACGCGACGATCCCCTCCAACGGCTTCGAGTGATCAATGATTTCAGACGATTGGCACAAGTGTTGGACAATTGGGAATCCGATGGCCAGTTGGCAGGAGTCGCGCACATAAACCCAGCGTTCATTGAAAACGAAAGAAAGCGTTTGAACGCAGTTCTCAAAACGTGGACCGATTGGCACCGAAATCATTAATCTTCTCGAATGGGTTTAGTGTTTAGCCAACAATTCTTTGCTTAGATTCACACCATTTATGTGTGCAATAAATTTCAAGACATTCTCAACATTTTTTGTTAATTATATAAATAATGAATATATGATAACTTGTTTTTATAGTGTACTCTCTGTTTGTAAATATAGTAAGATGTACTGTATTTCAAATTGGTTTGTATGGTATGGATAGCGCCGGCGATCAGTCATCGCAACGTTAATTACTGAATGCATACATTTATTTTTGAAAATCCTTTTTGTAAAGTAATTATTTACTTAAGGAATTCAAGTGATAGTGTAATATATTTTCTATTGTTTACATGTAATTAAAATTTTACAACTATTTTAGTTAATAATGATTTTGAACAACAAATTTACTGTAAAACTATAAACAACAGTATCACATAAATGTTAAATCACATAAATATTGATAACATAAATAACAATTAAAAATATTAATGTATATAATTTAAAATACCTTAAAACAAAAACATTAAATTTTAATATTGTGTCTGAAATTTATGGTTAATTTAATGCAAAAACTATCAAATCTTCGCCAACTGTCAATCGCGGACCGAAGTCTGCAATCGGGCCAACCATTGTATATACGCTTAAGTTTATATACAATTTCCGTTTCTGTTGCTCAACAAAAATTTGTTTGCGAAAAACATTTGGCAAACATTACATTTCAGTGCAATACAAATAAATTATCATATTTTCATAATACTGTATTTCATAAATTGATAGAAAAAACTAAATAAAACAATTATTAAAAAATTGTTTGGTATTTATTATTATAGACCGAAAAATAGTGCGTTTTTGATGCTTTTGCACTGAAAAATTATTTATAACTCATTATGACAAATATTAAAGCTGTGATCAAAGCAATGAATCAAACATTACTCGTATATTTTTCATTAAGTTTTTCAGTGACAATCGCATCAAAAACGCACTTTTTTTCGGTCTATATTTATTATACAATTAGTGTAAAAATCTACTAAAAATGTTTGAATCGAAATAATACTCACTGTATGTACACAATATAAATGGATAAACATTATAAAATTATTATATGAATATTGAAACTATAATTAAATTCATTATTATTTTTAAAAACTTAAATAAAAACAACGCAAACAACTGGTGATTGAAATGCTTTAATTGAATAAAACCGGGAAATAGTGTTAAAATGTATGCATTGATATTACAGGCAATTTAAACGCCAGATATTTAAGAAGTTTCCCATTCTCGGATGTATTCATCAAGTTCTCTCTTGTGCTCTTTGACAGTAGCGACGTTCAAGTGCTTTAACTCCGGGTAGTGGTGTCTGTGCGACAAAATGGTCAACAAGTCCCGTAAATCGCGGACCATTTGCGCCCGATATTTGTGGTGCGCCGGTGTCAGGTGCGGTCGCGGCCAATCAATGTGAGTGCCGCGCGACAAATGGTCGATATACACCGCGTGAGTGGGCGCCACTGGTCCGGGTGTTGTCGCCTGAGAAGCGGACGACGAGGCATCAGTTGTCACCACTCGGGCCGGTGTTGAGTGAGAGCCTTTGCCGAACAACTCTTCCGGATTGAATTCTTGGCCGCCGTAGTAGTCGTCTTGCAATGGCTCCAACCAATCCTTTCTGTCAAACGGTTTGTGACGCGCTTTCCATACGCCCAACACTGTCCTCAAGTGAACCAAATACCGCTCAACGCGTTTCCGTCCCCCTTCGCTCCACAGCGGGGTATCTCTCCATAGTATCAGCTCTGCCTCCAAGGCCTGCAAATCGCGGATTACAGCCAATCGCGTGAGCGGGTCAGCCATGTCCTCCGCGTAGATGTCTTCATCCTCTGGCAAACCCGTCCGCTCAGTGTCTTCGTAACGCAACAGAGTGTCGATGTATAGCTGCGGTTCGGGCACGAGAATAGTGTGCCCACCCGGACATTGCCTTTTCAACGCTGCCAACTGGTCCTCGAGGGCTGCGGTGAAGTCAATGGGTTCCGACAAAACAGGCGCCGACTCCTTAAGTATGGAGAACCCGCGCCCTTCCGATTGGGTCGAGTCGTGGCGTTTCGATGACTGATTGGTATCTAATTGGGCTGTCTTTGCATCGCGTTTGCCTCCCGACGCGTCCGGTGCTACCGATGCCTGGCGTTTCTCCGGTACCCTATTGTGAACTCTGTTGTCCCTCGCAAT
The DNA here is from genome assembly GCA_905368565.1 of Medioppia subpectinata. NCBI lineage: Eukaryota > Metazoa > Arthropoda > Arachnida > Sarcoptiformes > Oppiidae > Medioppia > Medioppia subpectinata. Next base: position 6,393 of record CAJPIZ010001994.1, read on the forward strand.
GCATTGCAATACAAGTAACCTGAGTGCCATCATCTGGTCATTCATAAACTGCTGGTCATTTTGCGCCAATTGTTGGTTAGTTTGCCAATCGGTGAATACGGTCTCCAATGCTTGCAAATCGCGAATCACATACAGCCGTCGAATCGGGTCCATCAGCTGTTGGAACTGTTGCACTGTCGGCAGACTCTTGACAGCACGGCGTGTAAGTTCTCTAATATATTTGGCGCGATTGGGCACGAGTTCAGACCTGACATTGGTATTGATCGCCGCCAACTTTGCCAATACCTTATCGATAGGTTTACTCATGTCTAGTTCGGCCAATTGTTGGGCCATTTCCTCATCGGACGAAGAATCGTCGACCACATTGTCTGAACCGTCGCCGTCGTCCACAGCGTTGTCCGTCTCATTGGAATCGGTGTCAGAGTCGACGCCATAACCAAATAGTTCGCGTATTTGCTGTCGGGGCAAAATCCAGGGCCGATTGGGGCCACTTGTTGGCCATATGATAATGGCTCGCGACTGTTGGTCCTGAATCTGTTGGGCATTTAAGTTGACAAATAACTCGTGTTTTGAGCGCTCGAGTTCGGCGGTTGTCTTCCCCTTCCGTCGAGCGGTTTGTAATCGTTTCCCAAATTTAATCGCCGTTTGCAACTCATCCACAAACTCCAGCCAATTGGCGTACAAACGGTACACCTCTTCATCCGTCCGCGCGGGGCTTCCGTCCAATGGTAGCCGACGACCGGCCAACTCTTCCTGACGCCGACCCGCCAGATACAGGCGATAATCGTCGAGCCTAACCCTATACGTGGACCGAATGCCTGTGGTGGGCTCATTGTCGTACCTGGCCTGTTCGCCAATCGCATCGTTCATCCAATCATAATATATTCCCTGACCAATTCGGTTGCTCACCAGATCGGCGTTGGCCAGCGCTCTGACCACATGGTCTTCGGTGAGTCCGTAATTGCGGCGAATGTTGTTCATTGCCAGCCATCGCTGTTTCAACCCCTCGAGTACCGCCTGTCGTCGTCTCTCGTTTCCCGGCTGTAATTCAAAGTGTTTCTTCCGTTTGTCAAACTCTATCAACAGTTGCCGATACGCCTCGATGTCCGCCCGGGCGTCCGCCTCCCGGGCCCGCACCGCCGGCTCCCATACGGTCCTATAGTTTACAGTAATCACATCTCGGAACATACCCTGCAATAGTTCGTCGTCCATGACGTACACGTATTGCGGGTCGACAAACAGGGCCTCAAAATGCAGCTCAGACTCCAAGGACTCGCCCACCACTTGTCGCGCCTGGACTAAGAGGTCCTCATATTTTTGGGGGTCATTCGTGTACTTCGTGTGGTCCTTATAAACGCTGTAATCGCCACCTCTCACCACATCTCTGGACTTAATACGTTTTTCGTATTCTGCCAGCAGTCCCACCACTCCGTGTATCTTAAGCAGCCATTTATCCGCCCAACCGTCACCCGTCTCGTCCACTTCAAACTCCATTTGCTCCACCCATTGCTCCCATTGCTCTTCACATTCCTCCTCCATTTTGCTGGTCGGCTGTGACTCTGAGACCAAACTCTTAAGCTATAAGTGACTACACTTTGTGTTTTGTCTTGTATTTGGTTTTTCAGCCAATTTGTTTGCGTAACAATTGAATTGTAAATTTTTTGCAATTCTGTGTTTTTGTTATATTGTTATTGATATTTGTCTTGATTTAAGTTTTTTAATAACTTTTTTAATGTTTTATAAGTATTTAAGAAAATAGTAAATATTTGTATTCAATATGAAATTTAATTTTCAGTTTAAAATCATTGAAAGTTTTAGAAAATAGCCGATTATAAGACATCCAAATCTTTACACAATTATACTCATTATGAATGCATTGTTTTGCAAATTATATTTTCATTTCAATTGTTATAGTTTATTGCGTGATTTGCGATGGACTTTACATTTACAGTATATTTGTTGTTCAAAATCATTATTATGAAAAATAATGGTAACATTTTAATTACATTTAAACCATAATTTTAAGCAGATTTGTCTTATTGATTAAATTTATTAAAACTACAATTATTTGTCCTTAATTGTGTTTAGTCTTAAAAACATTTATTAAACATTTTATATAAACTATAAGTGAAAGTAAAAATTAACATTTCAATAATTTTGTCATTATATAAAATTCAATGGTTGTAAAATAAATGCAAATGAAATCGATGAATTCATGAATTTATAAATAGAAATAAATGAACTAAAAATAATTAACTATTTCTATAAACTTTAATAAAACTATAATTTCAAATATAACCTAATTTTTTTGTTTGCTTTTGAGGCAAATACATGACTCCCTGTGCCATCACTACTCTTACTGGCCATTCATTACTGGTTCCCAATTGTAAGCAAGCATTTGGAGCAACAAATATAAGATTCGTTGGCACTGATAGCGGATTGTGTCCATTGGAGCGATTTCGAAGTCTGCATGGATGTACTCCAAGAGCGCCAGATACAGGTCGTACAGCGCCGCGAGGGCCTGACGTCTGACCGCATGAGTGGGCGCAGGACCGGCGGCCGTAAACTCTCGATAGCTGAGCGGCACTCTCGGCTCCCGACCCGCAGAATTTTCCAACTCTTTGGTAAACGTGTCAATCAAATCATATACGGGTTGATTGTTGGCCACCAACTGAAGAAAGCTGGCGTCGGGTGCGAATGGGGTGACCGCTACTTGTCGTCGACCCATTCGACCCCACAAGCCTACACCTGTGGGCGCCAACTGATTTGGGTCGTCCGGCAACCCCTGGACCCGGATGTTCAGTTTGTGCTGAAGACCGTACGCGCAACTGATCCATAGATCGTGTTTTAACACTTCGTTTGGATCTAGATTTCGCCGCTGACCCACCAGTTGCCGGATATACGCGTCGACCGCACCCGCCAAACGTGGCCAATCTTGCGGTTCATTTGTCTCGTAGTCAACCTGAGTGGGAACGAGTGGTCCATCATTAATGGCGTCATAAACATCGAAGCCGGTGCTGGAGTCGAGCACCTGGCGCTCAGTCAGTGGATGCAGTTGTTGAATATCATTTAGAAGTTTCTTACGTTCGGACAAACGTTGTTTCAACGCTTGCACCCATTGGTCTGATTGGTCGGCCGGTGTGGACAACCACTCAAAAAACGTGGTCAACAATTCCTTGTATGCGCTGACCATAGCGCCGATGTTTGTGTCGTAGACGGCCAGCACTGGACGCCAACGGCGCCGGTATTCTTGGGTCAACGCCTCCTGAAAGAGATTGTTGTACAGCGAGTGCTGAACTTCGGCCGAAATAGTGTCCGGATTGAAGTCTTTTGCGTACACTATTTGCTTGATATGCCGCCGAATATCAAGCGATTTGTTTTGAATTCTGCGCGCCGTATTCAGATGTCGCCTGAACCTCACGGCCCCATCCGGTCGGCTCCGCCACTTTGTCACTTCTTCCGCAGACAACGGCTTGAGTTCATATTCGGGACACAATTGCAGATAACATGTTGTTTGCGCTTCAATTATCGCAGCCCTTGTATCGGGAAATAGTGGACGCGTAAGTCGTGAGCTCAGTGGTTGGTCAGGGCTTCGGTCAGTCGCCAGAGTTGTGTTCACTTTGAGACGCTTATCGGTCGGAAATTCTTCGTCGATCGCCCTCTTCTGTCCGGCGCCGGTCTCTGTACTCGCTGGCGATCGCTTCGGCATTCGGTTGGCCGCCAGCCATCTGTCGCCGATCGCGCACCTCATCTGCGATCATAACTCGAAGAGTTTGAACCCAACGAATAGACCGATCGTAGAGCACTCGGAGCTCTGGGACGACAGCTTTGCGCGCCTCCAGAAACGCGATATATGTGTCAGACATCGCTATAAACTTTTCCCATTCCTGTGTCGACGCGAAGTCAATGCGTTCCGAAATTGGCGGCAATTCCGGCCGATTGGCGCCGACTGTCAACGTGTACACAGGTATCACCTCATCCTCCAGTAAGTTCTCGAGCTCTTCCACTGGGCTCAGATCGGCCAGCATTTTCTCCCATCGTTGGCGATACTCGTGTCTCATCACCTCTTCATACAGTGCTTTATTGATTTTGTTAGCGATTTCAGTCGACAGTTCAGGCTCTGTCTCACCCGACAACTCTTCTAACAGGAGCTCCACGTTTTGTTTAGATTTTGTGGACACTTCGTGGGCTTGTATTATAGCACTGAATATGCAGGCCATGAGCTCTGCATCCGCCGCGACATTCTCGTCCGGTGGCTGTTGGGCGTCCATACCGGCCACTACTTGGCGTCTAAGTTCAAGCGTGCATTGGATCCAGCGGTCAAAGTGGTCGCGCTGCCCACCCGTCACTTCCTGACGCCGATCCAACAGTTCCTCAATATAATCGTCGGTTCGCCGGACAAACTCTGTCCTGTGCTCCGCGTCCAGAGTGTGGTAGTAAATCGTCTGCGGGTACGGGTCTTCCGCTGTGATCGCATTCGCCATCGCAGTCGCCGCGGCTATCACTCCCTCTTCTGTGAGGCCGTACGCATTGATGACCTTCTCTTCCGACGCCCTCTTCTCGATCAGTCTCTCAATCAATTCCGACAGAGGTATCAATTCTTCCTCATCTACGCCGGCGTCGACCGCTCCGGCGAACGTCTCTAATTGATTGGCAATTTGACGCACAAGTTTGCAGTACTCGTAGACAGACCGGGCGTTTTCTAAAGCTAACACTGGCTCCCAATCGCACAGGTATTCGTACGAATAGATCTCACGACACAACGCTTGGTACGCCTCTTGTCCGGCCGTTTGGCCGTCAAAATTGGGCGCCGACACCATTTCATCGATGAGTCTGTTGTGTTCGACTGACTGGCCGTTGATTTCTACGGCTCTATTGAGTGAATCTACAAATTGAGGGAACACTTCAGGGATAGCCGTCGGTTCTGTCCTAAACAGTGTCAGTCCATATGTGTCGCACAGATTAATGTGCAAAGTGTTTGCCCGCCGTTGACCTGCTGTTAGCGGCGTATCGGGGACTTCGTGTTGCGACTCGTCATTGATGGCCGGCAACTCTACGCTTTCATCGGTGTCGGAGTTGTAATGACTCGCTTGCGCTGCCAACTCTTCCGGATTGAAGTCTTGGACGCCGTAGTAGTTGTCTAGCAGTGGCCCCAACCAATCCGTTGTGTTAGCCATGTGACGCGCTTTCCATACGCCCAACACTTTCCTCAAGTGAACCAAATATCCATCAATGCGTTGCCGGCCCTCTTCGCTCCACAACGGGGTAGCTCTCCATAGTGTAAGCTCTGCCTCCAAGGCCTGCAATTCGCCGATTACAGCCACTCGCGTGATTGGGTCAGCCATGTCCTCCGCGTAGATGACCTCATCTTCTGGCAAACCGGTCCGCTCTGGGTCTTCGTTGAGCAACAGATTGTCGATGTAATCCTCCGGTTCGGGCACGAGTCGGGTGTGTCCATCCGATTGGGTCGAGTGGTGGCGTTTGGATGACTCATTGGTATCTAATTTTGCGGCCTTTGCATCGCGTTTGCCTCCCGACGCGTCCGGTTGTTTTCGGCCCACATCCTTATCGGGCGACAAATCTTCGGCCACATTGGGTGAACCGTCGCCGTCGTCAACAGCGTTGTCCGTCTCATCGGAATCGGTGTCTGAGTCGCTGATAGGGCCCAATAGATCGCGCTGTTGCTGTTGGAGTGAAAGCTGGGGCTGATTGTCAACAAACGGCACATGCGTTTTGGCTTTAGTCCGACACAACTCTTTGTGTGCCTTTCGCCACGATTTAATGGCTGACAAGAGTTCAAACTTTCGGCGAATAATATATTTCTCTGGGAATGTATCGCTCGCTTCACTCCGTCGCCAACCATTGAACGCAGCCTCCAATGCCATCAATTCTCGGATGACATACAGGCGCCGGATTGGGTCGTCTTTAAAACCATTGTTTTGTATCTTTACGTTTGGTAGTCCTCTGCGACAGACCTTCTGGGCTGACAGCTCTAGTAAGTAGTCGTCGCGACTGAACACCACTCCCGACTCTCCGTCCCCATCGATCTGAGCCAATACTTTCAACACGTCGTCGAGCCCTTCCCTTCCCTTCAGCTTTTTGGCCAACTCTTGGCGCACAAACTCTCTGTCCGCCGGAGAACGGTTCGCATCGGCGGTCTCCGGATTGAATCGGTTGGCGACAATCGGTTGGCCACCCTTACGCTTGGTGTGGTCGTAATGTTCACCTCCCGGGCCGTCGTCGTTGTCGTCGTCGTCTGAGTCAATACCGAAACAGACGTTCACATACCGTTGGCCAGTGATCTTTGGCGGTGGTCTCACTCTATTCTTGAGTTTTCCGGTGAAATCACTCGCCGTTTCCAACTCGCGTACAAAATGTACCCAATTTTTGTACAACTCGAGCACCTGTGGCCGCAAGCGCGCCTGTACGCTGGGGTCCAACGGTCGCCGACGACCGGCCAACTCTTCCTGGCGTCGATTTTTTAGATACAAGAGATAATCGCCGATCTCATCGAAATACCTCCGTCGCCCCCTGCATTTGGGAAAAGTACGGGCGATGTTGTATACGCCCCGTGAATACCAGTCGTAGTACACGCCGTCGCACCAATTACTCCGCACGAGATCGGCGTTGGACAGGGCTCTGAGCACTTCGCGTTCGGTCAGACCGTACGCGCGGCGAATGTCGCGCAACGCGTGCCACCTCAGAATCACCGCAAAGATAATGTCCTGTTGTCTGGCCTCGTCTTCTGGCTCTTCTAAGAAGTGGTCGCGCAGTTCGTCAAACTCTTCCAACATCTTCCGATAGAGCTGGATGTCGGCCGCGGCGTCCGGTTGCCGGGCCCGCACAGTCGGCGCCCATATGTTCGTATAGTGCATTGTAATCACCAAACGGAACATACGCTGAAATAGATCATCCTTTACCGGGTCAATCAACGCCGAGTACTTGTATTTTTGGCCACTGAATAACTTCTCAAAGTCCTCCTCCTCCGTTCGGCGCCTGTCCACCCATAATCTGGCGGTAGTTAAGTGACCCTCATATACGGCCGGACTCCTGGCGTACGTCGGGTATTGCGTAAACGCGTTGTATTTGTCCCAACGATTTCCGAAAAACGCACCGACCTTTTCGTGCGACGCCTGGAGTCCCGCTTCCCTGTGAATCTTAAGCAGCCATTCGTCGGGCCAGTCGTCCACCGTTTTGTCGACTGTAAAGTCCATCTCTTCCAATGTCTTAACCATTTTGGTGATCGGATCTGATTTCAAACTCTACGCTATGAGTGCCTATCCTTTATGTGTCTTGAAATTAGTTTCTCACAATTTTAGCAAACTTTTTTTGTGCAACAATTTAATTGTAAAATTTTTCAGATAATGGGTTTGGTTTCTCGTATTGTTTTATTCATGTTTGTAATGATTTGTTTGCCTAACACTCAGTAAATAGTTTTTGAAAATTAGATTTTTCATTTTAATTGTTATACTGTTTGTGTGATTTGTAATTGATTTTGATTTTATAATGAAATTTGTTGTTTAAAATCATTTTAAATTAAAAATATGGTAACATATTAATTGCATTCAAACTATAATAGAAAATAGATTTCTCTTTCTTATGAAGTCATTCAATCAATAATTGAACTGGTATATGCTATAACATGCTTAGGAGATTATGCATGTATTGTACTTATTGAATTGAATTCACAGTAATTTGATTTTATAGAATTTATAATAGGTTTTAATTGATATTTATTTAATAAATAAACATTTATTTATTTAATACAAATTACAAATTACTTGATTTTAAGATATCAATGCATTTATTTACGCAATGAGTGCAATACATGCATAAACTTCTAAGCATGTTATAGCATATACCAGTTCAATTACTTCAAATATAATAAAAGTAGATAAATGTTTGCATTCAATAATTGACGTTTAGATGACTGATTTAATTTCAACACATTTACTGAACATTAAAATAAACTCCAAGTGAAATGTTTTCAACAATGATTGCAACAATAATGCAAATTGTATTTATGTTAAAACACAAATAATAACATTTAATTATTGGCTTTGTGTCTGAAATTTTAGATTAATTTAATGCAAAAAAAACTTTTAATTTATTCAACTGTCAATTGGCGATAGAGTGACCAACTATCCCGATTTCATCGGGATAATCCCGATTTCGCACATTTTGCGCAGCGTCCCGACGAGGGTATCGTCGGGACCATAGAACATCCCGATCAAATTTTACATAATTACAAATTATTTATTTGATAATATACAACAGTTTTGTTATTCAAACATTTAATTCTACATTTCATCAAAAAATATTAATTATTATTAAGTATTATTAATTCTGTTTACTATTTTTTAAAGTAAATTTTCATATGCAAAAATCGGGATATAACACTTTATGACTGATTAGTCCAACAC
>CAJPIZ010001995.1:0-14813 GCA_905368565.1 Medioppia subpectinata
GAATTGTGGTTAACGTATAGCATCGCTGTGTGATCCTTGTTTCTATTTGAGTAAAATTCAAATATCAAAATTATAATTATTATAATTACAAATAACACTTAATATACTTTCCAATCACACGAAAAATATTTTCAACTTAGTTTAATGCTTAGTATCTTAGTTTAAAAATCTTAGTTTAAAAATATATAGTTTAATATTTAAATAATGTGATAATATCGGTAAACATTAGAAAATATAATTTTTATTAAAATTTTACAATTAATAAATTGCAACAATGTCGCAACAATTATATTTTAATTTGTTGAAATTTGCCTTTGGATATATCATTGTTGTTCAAGCACTCAGCCTTGGGATTGTTTTTCTTGACAACACACCCTTCATTTGGTTTGCAAATTTCGGCATGGCATAATCTTTTGACCTCGTTTTCGTTTCTGGATTTACTTTCTCTGTACATCAGCGTTTTGGCATGTTTTTTGTTGCCCTGCGTCGCCAATGCCACGTAAACGATAATGGTCAGCAATACAATAATTGACCACATTTTCAACAACATTGCTTCGGGTCTTTAAATGAGGTTTATTTACTTTGCAATTTATTACACTTTAAATAACAATTTTCTGTTTACAATACAGTATCACAAATGCCACGTTTCATAATTTTTAATTAGATTGTGATTTGTTTGTAATTCAAAATTTTAAATAAATTACGTTGATTAATGATAGTTTTAATTATGATGATATAAGTTGATAGGTGTCTAACTATAAATATATTTAAATAACATTAACATATCTTTACAAAGTAAATAAAATGCAGTTCAATATCCATTCAGTTCATGATAATAATAAAAAGTTAACAAATTACTAATATTTATTGTGTTTTTATAAACATGCACATTAATAAGAATTCAAATGTTAATTTTTTTATTCATATAGTTATGAATGCAAATCTGTGTTTAACATAAATGTAATTGTTAATTATTTAAACATAGTATTAGTTTATCGTGTTAGTTATTGTAAACTTGTTGATGATCTGTCAGATGTATAATAACAAAATTTGTTATTTTTAACTAGATTTCAGCCATGAATAATGTGGTTTATAGGCACTCTATTGAAAGGTTATAAGGTCATTATCATTCTACTATATTTTTATTAGACACAATCTTTTATGCATTTTAATATTTAAAAATATTTATAAGAAATTAATTTATATAATGTGCTTCAATAATGTTATAAAATATTTAAAATCTGAAATTAACTTATAAATCATTATAATGTTAGCAACTAATAAAAACAGACATATAATCTAAGTCTATGGTAGTGTTTGAAAATTTTGTCATTTTAAGTTTTGGTTTTGTATTGTTTTGCAAAACAAAGTTTTAGTTTTGTTTTGTATTGTTTTGCAAAACAAAGTTTTGGTTTTGTTTTGTATTGTTTTGCAAAACAAAGTTTTGGTTTTGTTTTGTATTGTTTTGCAAAACAAAATTTTGGTTTTGTACATATTTGGTGTCTTGTTGCGTGGTGTAAGCTTTTTGTGCGGGGCATCCAAGTTGTGTGAGCGTTGGGAAGTGTTGTATATTTTAGTGTAGTGTTTGCGAGGGTTGGGCACTCGTCTCCGGTGTATTGTTTTGCAAAACAAAATTTTGGTTTTGTTTTGTTTTGGTTTGATATCTAAGTGTATGTTACAATGTGATACAGTATAACCCGATTATAATGTAATCTAATATATAAAATTACATAAAATTAATATAAATTATAGAAATAATGATTTCATCTTAAATATGTATATTATTATTTTTTATAACTTATAACTAACTAACACTATACAAATTTAATATATTTATTATAAAATAATTATATAAACTTGTTTTATAATAATAATTGTATTGTTTAATTTATAATACTTCATTTTTGGTAAGTTTTGGTAATTTTGGTTTTGGTTTTGGTTTTGGTTTTGGTTTTGGTTTTGTTTTGTTTTGGTTTGCAAAATTTTGCAAAATTAATTTTGTTTTGCAAAACCAATACTCACATTTTAACCACTAGATAACAATTTCTTAAACAAGCCACCTATGAAATCTTTTTATTCTATTTTATATCACTCATATAAAGTTTCACATAAAATTTAAAAAATATGATGATTATTTATATTAAAATTTTAATATTCAAATGTAGAATATAAAGTCAAAACCTTAATTTACATTATATTCGAGCAAAACTGTACTTTTATACAACCCTAAACATTGTTTTGAGCTAATTGTTGCTTAATAATTCAATAATTTTAATAAAATTTAATTTTAAATACTAATTTAAAATAAACAAATATACAATATATTGTATTTTAACTTTCCTTAATTATGCTTTATCTCACTTTTGTACCCACTATGAGCAACACAAACTTAATTGTTCGCTGCTCAAGTTTAAATAATTAAATATAATACGATGGAGATAATACTAGTGTTTAAATATTGGTACACTTGATATATCTTAGTCCTTAGGTACTTCTAATGTAGCTAGGGTAACAAAATTAATTTTATAATTTAGGTTAACATTCCTAGGCACCAGAAACCAAGTTTCATAAAGATCGGATTATTGGCCTTTATACTGTAAATTTTTAAAATGTGTCAGTCGGAATTATTTTTTGAAATTTAAGCAAAAATATTTTACCAAAAATAGGCATATTTTTAGATTGAAAATATTTTTATGATAGATATGTTTGGAGTTATTATTTGGTTATTGGGGTTCACTATTGGTTATCCGACAACAGTTTAGAGTAGTTATTACGACATTGCTTATAACGGGAATTAAATGCAAACACAACGAACACAGGCCGCCAATCGTGTCGACTACCAAATATTTTACCAAAAATAAGCATATTTTTAGATTGAAAATATTTTTATGATAGATATGTTTGGAGTTATTATTTGGTTATTGGGGTTCACTATTGGTTATCCGACAACAGTTTAGAGCAGTTATTACGACATTACTTATAACGGGAATTAAATGCGAACACAACGAACACAGACCGCCAATCGTGTCGACTACCGATAATTAAGTGGCCACAGTTTAGGCATCGGTCAGAGTTGGCCAATAAATATGATATTATTATATACATTAGATATTGACGATATAGGACGAGTAGGGATTTTCTAGTATCTCTATTATTGTTTGAGCTAGATCAATTTACATGCGATTTTAACCGTCAAAATCACAAAAATAGACACCTTCCCATAGGATTACATTAGTTTGCCTGACTTCGTTAAAAAATTTATTGTATAACGGCTAATCACCCGATCTATATGAAACTTGGTTTCTGGTGCCTGAGAATGTTGACTTAAATTATAAAATTAATTTCGTTAAAATATCTCTATTAAATCTATACGAAGACTAAGATATATCAAGTGACCCAATATTTAGGACTATATGTATATTTTGAGACAACAAATATCTTTTTAAAAGTAAAATATTGGGAAATAAAAATATATCCAAAACAGAAAAAATTAATCTAAATGAATATTCTAAGATTACTATATTTATTACTTATATTAAACATATAAAAATTAAATTTATAAGTGGATTATAATTATATAATTAAATCAATGCCAGCGCATTTCTGTCACAACTATGATGGTTGGTAGAGTAACATTTATTATAAAATAAATATTTCAAGCAATCATTTCACTAATGTTAAATATGCAGTTATTGACGCGGTTAAATAAAAAATAATATTATATAATATTTTATTTTCAAATATTTCAATTAATTTATCTATTAATAAGTATTAAACTAATAGTAATTATCATATATTTATCACTTCTCTATATACCACAATACAGTACATCTTACAATTAAAGTTATTCATAATTTCTTGAATATAACAGTATCTTATATAAACGTTATATAAACTTTTATTGTGTTTATTTAACTTTCGTATAATTTCCCCTTCAACCTTGATTATGTTGTGATTAATAAAACAATTTATTATACCATGACTATTTTAGTTACCCAACATAGAATTCTCTCTCTCTCGCGTAATTAAAGAATTTATTAGAATAAAACTTTTATCATTTGTAAATTACAACTAATAATGTTTATGAGTACAAATTTTATTTCACGAACAACTAGTTTATCCAAACTTATGATTAGTTTTAAGATATAAATCACAATTAATTTATTTAAATGTAATATTAACCCTACAAGCTTAAACTGGGTGATTAGTCTCCCATTTGCACTTTGAATTTCAATTAAAAATCAACGAAGAGTGCTAGCCAGAAAAAAATTCAGTAATGCCTCACAAATAGTTAGGTTTATAAATATGTAAAGTTATATTAACATTATTACAAAATTTAATTATCATGGTTAAATCGCGGTTAAATTAACGTTTGGGATATTATTTTCCCAGTTTATCCGCAATGTAACTTTTTCACGCAGTATAAATAGTGCTAATTTTTATCTGCACTTAATGCATAAACTGGGAGATTAATCTCCCAGCATAAACAGCACTAAAGCGTGGGTGACTAATCTCCCAGTTTATGCACTAACTGCTGGGATATTACAATCCCAGTTTATTATCAACGTTATTATTTAAGTTTAAGCTTTAAGGGTTAAGTCTTGAATCTAATAATATTATGTTTAGAATTATTATCTTAAATATGCTTAATTAATATAATTAGCAATAATAGTTTATTAGTAATTAAAACATTATAAAACAAAGTTTTATTTTTAGTTATGGATAATTTAAATCTAAACTAACACATCACTTTGTGTACAAATAAATAATATTAAATAAATAAAAGTAATGATAAATAAATGTTATGTTTCGTGATTGAATTAATTTGATTGCAATAAATCATTACATTTAGAATCGTTTAACGATAGACCAGGGTTAAAATAGAGCTCTTTGGTAACTTCAAACAATTTAATTTCAGGCTTTTGTTTATCTTCGCTGTCCATTAACTCTTCTTCCATACGGATTAGTGTCTAAAAAATACAAACAAATTAATTGTGAAATTAATTAAATTATATAATTATTCAAAACAACACAAACCATAACAAACATCTCAATCAGACTTTTATACGCCGAGTACTGCGCTATTGTGTGACTTAGTGTTTGACCAAATTTACTAATGCAACCAACTTGACCATGCTCTTTATCAGAACTATACCACATGGGATGGTTAAATATGACATGGTTAAATAACATATAATATATTGTATTTATAAATAACGTTTAATTAAAATATAGTAATTATAAAATATAAAGTATTGTATAAATTTACTATCACGACACGCATATATTAGGTGAGTATTTTCACTATCGTTGCCAATAAATTGTGGCTCAAACATGGTCAATCTATCACTAAGTAGCGGTTCATTTACGCCTAACAAATGGCCATTAACCACTGATCAGAATAATTAATAACGATTAGTACATCTAAAATAAATATGAAATAGATATTAATTTTAGACAATATGTATATGAGTTGAAACTGTATTTATTGGACTACAAGTTACTGCAATCCATTCTGCCGTAACTATTGTGGTTCCCGAGAAATCGTCGCCCGAAGTGATCAACCCCTAAAAACACTTTGGCACTATTTCCTAATGTTATTCTATGGGAAGTAAAATATCCGACTTATAAATCTTGATAAATATTGTAAATTACATATTTATATGCATCTATTTATTTCAAGTATGCATTTTCTATATGCTATCTTTATAATCTGATACTTATTTTTACATAATTTTATCTTATTAAAATTCCCGTCGGGTCAAAGTGCCAAAGTGTTTTCGGGGGTTGATCACTTCGGGCGACGATTTCTCGGGAACCACAATAGTTACGGCAAAATGGATATCAGTAACTTGTAGTCCAATAAATACAGTTTCAACTCATATACATATTGTCTAAAATTAATATCTATTTCATATTTATTATAGATGTACTAATCGTTATTAATTATTCTGATCAGTGGTTATATGGCTATAGCGTCGTAATTATCAATCGGTATCTCTATTTCAATATTAATACACAAAGCAATCACTGCTTGAATACAATGTAATAATTGTCTCAACAATTATTGTTGTGAAATAAGGAAATCAATTGAAATGATTGCCAACGAGTGATGGGTTTGTATCCTAAATATCACGTGTTTTGCATTTATGACATCCCATAGAGTTTGCGAACAAAACTTTATTTGTATATAAATATTTTTACTTTGGATCCAACAATTATTGATTTGAAATATTTTAGATTTAATGCAAATATTTTCTAATATTTTCTACAATTTCATTCATATTATTCTTATCTAAAAAATAAATAAAATAAAAAATTTAAATTATAACTAAAAACTTTATAATAATTTAATTTTTACCATATTCTTTAGATTTGCTTATATAATAAAAATTATTGCGTGAAATATAATTGAATTTTCTAAACGCCCTAGATGATATCCTCCAATGAAGATTACCATGAACTTGAATTGTTTACATCTATAATTTTGTAATAATTTCAAAATTTTTATTAGATAAAATAAAATATGCTCAACTAAAATAATTACCATTTATGTCAACACTTATTTGGCAAACAACTCGGTTATAGTGGAGGCTATAATAATTAGTAAATAGTTTTAATTTGTTTTCATCTAGATTATTAAATAGCAATTCATTTTTCTCAACTATCAGTTCAAATAATTTTAATGATTGGTTTAATTTGCGCCTAATTACTACACATTCGGGCCGTTGTTTCCATATCTCCTCAATCTGTTCACAATTCTCTGTATATATACTAAAACTCATTGATAGCAATAAAGTGTTTATTTGAACCATTTTTATGCGTAGCTTAAAGTTATCAAAGCTTTCAAAATCGAATTTAATTCTAACAATATAAATATATTTTAATATTACTATAAATAAATTTATATAATAACATTCTTCTATATTGAAAAAAACATAATTTGAAAATAAACTATAATAAAGGAAAATACAGTAATTTATAAGAATTTTTCATGTTTATACAAAATTTTCAAAATATTAATTAGCAACGCAGTTATTTGTAGTAATATTTAGTATTAATATATTGTATCATAATATATTGTAGTAATATATAACGTATTGTTAGTGATGAAACTAATTAATCATCATAATCAGTTCTAGATAAACTTGTATTAAAATAAACATCCTTGGTCAACCCAAAAATTTTAATTTCTGGCGTTTGCAATAATTCTTTATCATCAAACTCGCATTCCATACGTTTTAGTGTCTAAAATACAATCACGTTAATTATAAACTAGTTTTTATTAATTATAAACAAAACAGACCATATCAAATATTTCAGTCAAGTTTTTTAACGCCGAATACTGCGTTATTGAACGACTTAGTATTTGACCGAATTGACTAATGTGACCAATGTGACCAGCTGGTTTACCAACATCGTACCACATGGGACACCCTGGCAAATATGTTACAATAATTTTATAAGTTTAAAATATATAAATAATATGTTTTGTAAGCAATTTGTTGTGAATAAAGTTTTTCAGAAAATCTATAGCAAAAGTGCTTTATATTGAGTTGTAAAGTAATGCAGATATTCAGACCTGGACAAACAATACTGAGTGTAGGTATTCAATTTGTTTGTTAATTTTTTATACAAAAATAGGCCTTCACTATCTAGAACCAGATAAAAGGTCGAGTATAATGTACACCTAACATTATAATATACATCTAATATAATAAATATTTACCCTCACGACAAGTGTATAATACAAGCGTTTTGTCAATATAGTTTCTAATAAATTCTGGATCAAACATGGCAAGTTTATAAATAAGTGGTGGTTCATTAAGATACAATAAATCGCCAATAGGTTTTGACCGATCATTTCGTTTCTTGAACACAATTTTATCCGTATCATTACATAATTCTATAAATTAAATAGTTAAATTAGTATTTTAGACAATGTTATATATTATTATTTTGGATCGGATTACTTACTGAGACGGTCGCAGTTGAATATAAACACTTTGGTTATTTGGCGCAATGCGGGCGCACGAGTCCAGCCAAATGTCGCCATTATTTCATTGAATGCCAAACAATCGGTTTCTCGTGGCGGCCATTGATTGTCTGTTTCGGGTCTCCAGCCTATGATCTCCTCGTTATATCCATTACCAATAAACATTATAATGAACGTGTCACCATGGTAACTATCCATATCTGCTATCTCGGTCAATTTATCTTTAATCTGATCTCGGCTAAATTGCAAGTGTACTTCTATATCAAATGATAATTGCGTGAAAATTGATCTGAATCTTTCAATCTCGTTGACCAACTCAAGTAGTGTGACAAATATGATAACCCGACCCCTTGGAATGGCTAACATTTTACATTCGTTAACTGTGTTATGTGGAATTGTTTGCTCCACTAGAATATTAAAATAAATATTTTTAAAATAAGGCCACCGTGATTTGCATATATTTTGATTATGTAATTTATTGATATTGATAAACACAATTTACCAAAACCAGTGTTTGAGTGTTCACCTGATAATTGATTTTGTTGTTTAATTATATGTTTGAAATAATTATAAATAATTTTATAATCAATTGATTTTGCGTGAAATATAGGGATTCGCCACAGAATTGCACTTTTCATCCGTGAGATTATATTAGCGTTTATTTGGTTTGCATTTTCACCAAAAACCTCATTGAATTCATTCATTATATCAGATATTTTTCGAGTTTTAATTTTTGATGTCTCTAGTAATCCAATAATAAATTTCTTCATTTCATCGACATTTACACCAAAATTATCAAAAATATATGTCTTATAGGCATCATATTTGTAATCATTTCTAAGGAATTGTAATTGTTTAATTTTATTTCTTATAAGATATAAAGTTATAATAAATATTAATACTTAATAAAGCTTAATTGTATTGCAAACAATTTGTAAGCTGTTGCTCCAATTTCAGCAAATCTTTGATATTTTGATGGAACTGCCTCAGTAACGCCAAGAGTATATAAGTCGCCTAGATACAATTTCACATCATTGTCACACTCGAGACTATTATCGGCAATGAATACGTGTTGATTATAAAGTGAAATATATTCAATATTTATATCC
The DNA here is from genome assembly GCA_905368565.1 of Medioppia subpectinata. Lineage (NCBI taxonomy): Eukaryota > Metazoa > Arthropoda > Arachnida > Sarcoptiformes > Oppiidae > Medioppia > Medioppia subpectinata. The sequence goes on from CAJPIZ010001995.1 coordinate 9,106, forward strand.
AAATCAATCAATTTTTGAATACAATGTAATAATTGTCTCAACAATTGCTGTGAAATAAGGAAATCAATTGAAATCATTGCCAACGAGTGATGGGTTTGTGTCCCAAATATAATTTGTTTTGCATTTCTGAAATCCCAAAGAGTTTGCGAACAGTATTCCCATTGAATGTAAATCCCATCGTTTATAATCCACGAGTTGTAGATTTGTAGCAAATATTTAGGTTTTAATATAAATATTTTCCATATATATTTTATAATACTTTGAATATCGTTTCTACCTATTTAATGAAATTTTTATTACATTAATTTTAATAAATGTAAGGTGCCTAGTGATTGAAAACCTGTTTCAGTGCCGTAAAGGTACTGCGGCTAGGGTTGCCAACTCTGATCAACTACCGCCTTGAAAAATACAAAAATTTTCTAAATTCACCTTGACCAAACCTTGACCACTATTATTATTGCATATTTGATTATAAGTATTTTTGAAATATGAGTAAAATGTCAATTTAAGTTTTAATTTAATTTTAACATTAAGTTTTATTATAATAGTGTATTTTCCATATAGGATACGAGTTTTTTAAGACAAAAGTTTTTTTTATGAAGGTTTTTAATAACGGAGTTGTTTTGCTATTATAGGCAATAAATATTATTCTAGGGTTTAAATAGTGTGTTCATTACAACAAATACCTAAAATAGACATCCGGTAATTACTTTTGCTCTCACCTTGACCTGTCTATGTCAAGGTGAAACGCTCGCCTTTCACCTTGACCAGAACCCTCTCACCTTGAAAATCAAGGCAAACCTTGACCAGGTGGCAACCCTAACTGCGGCACCGGCACTAACTGCATTCAGCGAAATTACAATTATTAATCAGTATAAAGATAACTATGTTAATTTTAAGCACATTTAAGTATCTGGTCGAATTATCAAAAATAAAAATTTATTGTTTGATCTACGAATCAAGTTAAATAATTATGTTATCTATATAATAAAAATATAATACGAAACTCACCGTTAATTATATATTTGCTTATATAATGAAATTTGTTGTTTAGAATATTCGATGCTTTTACAAAATTATTCCGGACCAAAATGTTTCCGTACAATTGAACAAATTGAAGTATATCTAATATTACAATGATTAAAATCCGTAATGGTAAACAATAAATAAAATAATTAATTACCATTATCATCATCACATGTTTGGCAAATAATCTTTATATAGTAATTACGATAAAAATAAGCAAATAAAATAAATTCAATTTTGTTTAATTTATCGTACAATAAATTATTTTCTCCAATAATCGGTTCAAATAATAAATCATTTAATTTATGTAAAATGACTTCACATTCAGGTCTTAGTCTCCAATCAGTCTTTCCATAACTCTCTGTATATATACTAACACTCATTGAAAGCAATAATCCGTAGATTTTTGACAATTTATTTGCCAAATTTAGCTTTTTGTTAATATTTAAAGTTAAATCCAATCTAAGAAAATAATTATATTATATAATCAAAAAATAAATTTGTAAAGTACTTGTTATACATTCCGTCTCTAATATCTCTGAAATCGAAACCAAATATTTTCGCTCCAATGAGTGCCAGACTATAGACATCTATTAAATGGTTGTATTCAGTGGTCTGTCCTTCCGGTGCCATATAATTAACATTGTCCATAAAAGCTGGAGTATTATTAATACAACTCATTTTGTGTTGATTACTTAATACTTTCATTTCTTTAGACAAACCAAAGTCACATAACTTTAAAAATTTCTGATTCCAATCAAATTTGTTAGAAATCAACACATTATCGGGTTTGAGGTCTCTGTGAATGATATGATTTTTATGCAAATACTCCACACTTTCGACTAATTGTTTGAATAATTCATATGATATATAATATTCAAATTCAGTCATTATTTTCCCAAATAAATGTTTTTTAATTTTCAAAATATCTGTTAAATTTCCGTCCAAACAATCCATAAGAATGTATAAAGAGTTGTATTGAATCCATGAATAGTAGTATTGAATGACATATTCTGAGCGCAATTTTATCAAATTTTGCGTTTCGTTCAATATATTTTGTTTGTGTTTTTCAGTCAAATCTTTTAAACAAATGTATATTAATGTGTGTAAACAAAATAACAATTTAAAAATTACCATTTAATAAACATTTCTTAAGCGCATAAGTATTTCTTGTGTGTTTAGCGCACACTTCATACACACATCCAAAACCACCGGATCCTAAACTTTTCAGTACTTCATACATTCGTATATCATTTAATTTATGATTGGTTTCTAATGTAATTTAAATCAAAAATAAGATAATGTTATATTTATATGATTTTATTACCATAATGTTGTGTTGCTTTAAATGTTTGAACACAATTATCATGTATTGTGATATCAATTGTTTTATATGTCAATTGATTATAAATTTGTTCATTAGCGAAAAACTCATCAAATGTGGTATATTTTGTTTCGACAAATTGACCACAATATTTGTACACTTTATCACCACTTATACCAACAATAGAATAAGTAGTAAATTGAACAAGATCAGTAAATAATAAGTTGCTTACCAAAAACATCTTTTCATCACTGAAATTATATTTGTAAACGTGTTTATCATATGATAACATAATTATATCAGCCTGGTACACAGTAAGAATTTTTATATTATTAACATTCGGCAATAATTTAGGTGTTTTTGTTATCTTATTGTAATCTTTCTCTCCCCATATAAACACCTTTCCATTGGATGTAATGCTAAATGATACCGAATTAATGCACAAAATGTCCACAATTTTATATTCAACGGGAAATAGTGTTTCATTAGATATTTCTTTTCTGTCCTTTAAATGAAAACTCCATTGAAATACCCGTCCATCCGATGTCAGAACAATAGCTATATCTCTATTAAATGATATTTTCTCAATACGTATATCATTTGAATTACATAATAATGTTTTGTGCGGTTTATTATAAGTGAAAGTTTCACCATTTAGTGAGTCATTGAGAGTCATACGAGTAACGTATATCTGGTGATTGTTATTCAAAGCCAATACAAAGAATTCGCTAAAAAACTGTTGTATTTTCTGATGACTTAATTGTAGCACTTCTTCGGGCGTATGTATGGGTCGGTTGTGTCCCAAACCCAACACTCCCTCACTATTACTGCCCAACCCATAGACCCGATCATCAGTTGTCACAAACAATATGTTTTTCTCACTACAACCATCATTGAAAACATAAAATAATTTGATTTGATTAATCAAATTGTTGGGTATTTTGGCACAAATTTCAAACTTATTTAAAATTTCAGACATTATTTTCAAGGTAATAATTATTTTAATATAAATTATAATTATCAAATCAAAAATATAATATATTGATTACAACTATTATTATATTGTAATAACATAATTAAAACGCAATAAAAACTCCATTAAAAACAATAAACATATTATAAATATATGCATAAGTGATTGAACAAAGTGTTTGGTTGTTAGAGACAAACACAAAACACATGATAATTACCATACACTTTATATAATAATCAATCACATTGTCGATGTTTAATATTGACGTCAGGATATGCCATGACAGTAGTTTTATTAAGCAAGTTTACAGTAGCTTTACTTTTCGGACACTTTACAATCATAAGTATCCCATTAGTAATTATTATCGTAATTTTTAAAATTTTATTTAAAAAAATTAAAACTATATTTAACTAAAGAGGGTCCCATTTGAACAGACTGTGAGATAAACTAATTTAAATAGTATCATGTTATAGATAATGCCAAATAAAAATCATCTAGCGCTTAAAATTCGGCGAATGGCCATATTGTCTAATTATAATTAGTAAAATTAGTTGCAGTATTCAAATAAAACTTTTAATTGTAGCGCTTTTACTTGAATTAAAATCTACTCATATGGACAAAATATACCTTACTCATTTTATTCACCAAATTATCATAAATGTCTTATCAATCAATTATAATTAAAATATGAAAGAGTTTAAAAATCCCCTAATATAAATCACCTTTATATTTGCAATTATCAATAATATACCTTGGTAACGTTATTTACATTATCATGGTCAGTTTATTTTATTTATTTTGTTGTGTTTATTTCACGTGTTTATTATTTAATATATTATTAAAAATGACTGCAATTAATATCCAAATTGTGATCAGTTTAATCATGAATGTAATTAAAGGCAATGAGATTAATGTAGATAATAAATTATATAATCTAATTGAAAAATGTGTAGAATTTATTGATTGACAAATAAATGAATATAATAATAACCTGGATAACATTTCAAATAGAAATTGTGATAAAACGAGTGATAAAAACTTTAATATAATTAAACATTTGTCTAATATTGTGAATATTAAATTAATTGGTGATTACTATGATATAATTAAAATTGCAAATTATATTAAGAAAAATCCTAATCATTATTATAAAACAGTGAAAAGCAAATGCAAAAAATGCAAAAGTGAAGAAACTTTTAATAAAATAAAAAATTTTGTTAAAAATAATTATCAAGGATTTAATCGTTATAAATGTGAAGTAATTAAAAAATATATGTTTGATCAGGTTAAAACACGCCGTAATAAATACAAACATATATCAGACAATATTTTAAAATTATTGGCAATTAGAAAAGCCCGAGAATTAAACTACAGAGGGTTTAAAGCAAGTGATACTTTCATATATCTGTTTAAACGTAAATGTGGAATTACGTCACGAAAAGTGACCAAGTACGTGACTCAAAAAACTATTAATTCTCAACAATCTATTAGTAATAAAATTAAAAAATTTAGAGAAGATTATGCAAACAATTATCACAATAAAGTTAAACCTGAATTAACTTTAAATTCTGACCAAACACCGTTTTATAAAGAACTGGTCCCTAAAAGGACCCTGGATATATCTGGACAAAGAGACACATATTTATTAATTCAAAATACAAATGCAATGACCCATTCCTATACAGTTATGCCCACAATATCAATGGCCGGCAAAATATTTGGGAAACTATTCATTGTTTTACAGGAAATCAACGGAAGATTTGGGAAAACTATTGTTAATAAAGTGAGAGAATTGGAGAACAAATATAAGAATATTAAAGTCTATTGTACTAAAAGTGGGAAAATGGACAAAAATATGTGTAACATTTGGGCCAAACAATTAATAGATCCGAACGATATAAATATAAATCAAGATTCTGGTGAAAAACCCAAACTTCTGTTATCATTGGATTCTTATTCTTGTCACTGGAATCCAGAATTTGACAACAATTTTAATCAAGATCAAGTTGAATTAGTAAAATTTCAAATACCTAAAAACACAACACAAGTTTGTCAACCATTGGACACAGTTTTTAATCGGGAATTAAAATATTTTATGAAAAAATTAACAAATTGTATAATATATAATGATATAAACATTAAAGTATATGCTAGAGAAACTATTATCAAAATGATGTCTATTATATGGCAACAGATGTCAAGTATTAAGTTTGAAACAAGGATCACACAGCGATGCTATACCTTAACCACTATTCGGGAAATGCATTAAAGATTTTAAATATTTCAATACTATTGTTAGAATACTTTCACTATTATTATTTTGAGAATTTTAAATGTTTTTGACAAGAATTAGTTCTATTTATTATGGCAGATTCATTTATAATC
>CAJPIZ010001996.1:0-10275 GCA_905368565.1 Medioppia subpectinata
TCTGATATAATTATTGGCCTTTAAATTACAAGTTTGTGTCAATTCAGTCATTAATTTGTTTGAAACCAAATTAGCTGTTCTCTCTCTCCTCTCCTCTCCCCTCTGTTAAGAATATATAGAAGTTTAAGGGAAATTGGTGTCTAAGATATATACAAATGACCATTAGTTTGGCATACATTTGGCGTTCATTCAAATTATAAGCAATTTCTCAGTTCATATAAGTGTTGGAGTTATTGTTTGGAGGAAGAGATGAATAGAGATGTATTGGTCGGTCAGTCTGACACCACATGTGTGTCATTCGCCCACTAATGTTGTAATGTGTGTACTAATGGTGTCATTTGCATGAACACACTCAGCACACAGAGAGCACACATAGAGCACAGCCCTAAGTGAACGATGCGATTACACATTATAATAGCGAAGAGATTCTGGCAAAAAGGGATCAACGCATGGATGGCCGCCAATGCGTCGTGTGTTAGCCGTTGACGATAATCCCATTTGAGACAATTGAGTTTTCTAAATGCACTCTTCACTCAATTCTTTGCCCCTCAATAGTGTGTGTTTTGTGTAGCAATCGCTACAATTACCTCAACCTTTCTATTAAAGCATAGTTTGCATCCAATGCCAGACCCCGTCTATTAGTCTATCAACTCTACTGAATTGTATAGTCCATAGAGTATACGGCCTGTGAGTGCATCGCATATAGTCTTTTATTGTGCAAATTATTCAATACAAGCAAATATAGTAAAAGTAATGTAATATATATTATAATACACTCTACAGTATGGCATTATAGTCGGCAAAACACATCAATTGTCTGCTGATGTCTTCAATTTGGGACCGAAATAAACTGCAAATATTATCCAACATTAGAGAAAATAAATTGCAATAATAGTAATAATGATAGCTATGGTGTAAAGTAGTTGATGATTGTGAGGGCCCACACAGACGGGCAAAATCACTATAAAATTTAAAACGTTTATTGAGTTTATATATTTTACCTTAATTTTCACTGCGAAAAGTGTTTTCTACAATCAAATGCTATAATAATAATAATAGCAATAAATAAAGTAAATCTTGAAGCGAGTAATGGCTAAAGAGCACGGAATGGAAAAAAGGTTCAGCAAATTGTTTATAATAAACGATAAAATAAATTATAAGGAATAACATTGCATTGAATATTAATAAATAAATATATATTTAGTACAAACATTATATGCAAATACAGGTAATAGTCATAAACTATTAGCAAAAGTCAAATTCTATCAAATGATTGTTTAATATGTGACTAAATAATAAACGGTCTGCGGATAGACTGTGGGACAGGTTTGTTATTATTGGTGTTGACCCGACACCGGTCTACCACCTCCTCCGCAATGATTAACGTCTCGAAAGGTAGCCTTTCTTATAAAGCAATCACTTAATGGCTCACTTCCGCTGTGGCCTAAAGGCATATCTCATGTCTAACAGACATCAAGAGTGATATGTGATGAGCAGTCGAGGCGTTATGGGCTGTAAATGACGGCCCAAAGGATAGACAGCCCGTCAACGAAGACTATGGGAACCGTGAATACACACAACAAACCAACAAAAAATATATGAGAAACTGTTTCAGTAGTTGTTTCAGCAGTTGTTGTATTTCTATTATTTTTATCTATTGTTAAATATTATGTCGATTTCGCTTAAATGAGTGCCATTTCGTGTAATATAGAAACTAAGCATTTATGGGAAACGACTGTTCGGTTTAATTCGTGAAACCAGTGCTCAAACTCTGGGAACCCACTGAACCCACTGTTCGTCCAATTACTTTATTTTTCACTAAATTAGTCAAAAAATTCTTTGCGACGAAAAGCTTGTGAAAAATGGGTTTGTCTGCCAACACAGTCCTCTCTATGCCCTATAATTATGGGTCAGTTTTCAATTTTGGTGGTCTTTTAAGTCAAAACGTTTCGCAACTAAACAGACACTGAGTTTTGAATTTGTTTTTTATTAAAGAAAATTGCATTTCAATGACAATATTGTTAAAAATAATGTTATACTTCGTATATTGAATATAAAAAGTCAAAGGTTTATGGAAATCAAAACACAAACTAAAATAAAATGAAATAAGAAAACAAGACAAACAAAGAGCCTCTAATGTAACACAAAGTCGTGTCTCGAGAAAAAATGCGACCAAAGAATTGTACAATAAAAATATAAGTTAAAGTGATTTCGTGTTATATTTTATTAAAATTCATTTAAAAATTTAATGCATTTCTCGGATACAATGGTATGGCTTAACTGTATGGCAGCCACTGCTGACAGGAAAGCAGTCAATATTGTATTAACTTTAACGGCATATAAAATGTATAAAAACTATGAAAACTATGAAGAGTTTTGAAGTGTATGACAGAAGCAAATAAAAAATTGACTAAAGAATACAATAGACTTTTTCGACACAACTTATTCAATACAAAGCTTTTTTGAGTGCAAAAAATCAACCGAATTGAGTGCCACTGAAAGAAAAACGCTCTAAAATGTATAGACATATACTCTATAAACTATACATCGTATATATCTATACTGTATGTAACGAATCGCATATAAAGTATTGTGTAAAGTATTGCTGATTTTATAATACAGTACTATGAGAGGGATGGAGAGAGAGAGAGAGAGACTGAACACAAATTGAAGCAAAGCAGCGAATAAGTCGGACCGCATTCATCGCAGCTCTGGTAGGCCTGTGCTCTGTTAGCGCTGTNGAGAGAGAGAGAGAGAGAGAGAGCTTTATAGTGAATATTGTGTGTTGAATGGAGTGGAGGGGAAGACACAAAATACGTGAACACAATAAAAGCAATTGTGTTTCGGTTATAGATTGCATATAATAGAAGGTTTGCGTTACGATCAGAACAACTGCCGTCTCATTGAAAATTCATTGAGACTCAGCCTTTGCCTCATTTAGTACAGCACTAACAGAGCACAGGCCTACCAGAGCTGCGATGAATGCGGTCCGACTTATTCGCTGCTTTGCTTCAATTTGTGTTCAGTCTCTCACTCACTCTCCCTCTCATCCATACACTCCATACACGCATACTATACTCCATGCCATAGAATTGGGCTCTTTTAGTGACAATGGGTCCAAATTAGCTGTGCTTTCATTCAGTTTCCACTAAACACATCATTTACACATTTATAAGTTTGTGGTCATAGCTGTGCCATACATGCTGTGTATGATTTGGCCAATAAGCACAATAAGCACCTGTTTTGGTTTCCACGTTCGCCCCGATATTATAATAATGATTGTATGACTACTCCATGAGCTAATGTATGAATTAGATTGTGTTAATGTTTAACAGTAATGGATTGCATTGCCTTTTGTGACTTTCGTTAAATCAATACACATTGAAAGCATAATCATATATATTATTACATAACGCTTTCTCTCTATGTCTCCACAGCCACACAAAAGAAACTTTTTATTATTTGATTTTAGACTTAATTTTTTATCGACAATATTAATAAAAAGGTTTTTTTCTATGTATAAATGGCATATATTTGGCCCTCCCATACGTCCCACTAATTCTCTATTTTATCATTTATTCAATAATAAAAGGCCCGAAAATGATAAACATTTATCTTACGTTAAATATATCACATATTATTTACAATAAAATTCATTTAAAATCGTTTGCCAATCGATTAAATTATTTTTCCATTCATACAAATATAAATGCATTTGAATTGACAAAAACTGCTGAATTCAATTCAATACAAGTCTCTATCCATTCGTGTTAAATGAGTCTCTTTTAACAGTATTTTTGTCGCAAACCTTACATTTACATTAAATATCAATTCTGTCTAAACTTTAAATAAATTGAATTAAATATCAATATTAATGAGTTTGACATATGGTTTGACTTATATTTTCATATATTTCTTATACAAAAAATGCGTGAAACAGATGACAATTGTCTTTTAAATTAAATAATATGACGATCGCATGGCTGGCAGTAATTTTTATTCATAAGTGACTCTTTAATTCGTCCGCTTTATATACAGACCAAACAGAAACTCAAAACAGATATTCAACACAAATGTTGTATTTCTTGAATAAAAAAAACTTTTCTTTCAAAGAATTTTTCTAAAAACATTTTTGCCTTTATTTTAAACAAAAAATAGTCACCTATTAATGCAAATTAATGTGAATTTTATATAAATTTTATGGCAATGTTTTAGTTGAAGTCTAATTGTATTCAAATATTATATTATAAGAGATATGTTTACATTAAATAAGCGTAAATGTTTGAAATAAAGGGCAGAATTAAATATATTTAAAAAACAAATGAGTAAAAGCTATAAATTATTCAAATTCTCTTTCTTTCGTTTTTTGCTTAATTAGTATTTTTTGGATAATTTATTTATGATTTTTGTTGATATTCTCGTTGCTTTTACTTATATTGATTTGGTTTGTAAATACAATTGTAATACAATTGTGCAAATGTCATGAAATAGAGTATGATTTTAGGCGTTTGGTGTTTTACTGAATACAGTGTTAGTTAAAGTCATTTGAATAAATGCATAAAAATACTGTCATGAATTTATAAAACCTCTAAAACTCAATTGAAAGACAATTAATTCATTCATTCGCTCATTAGATGTATCATTAATGAGTGAATAGATGTGATAATTATTGTATTGAAACAATATTTATCAATTGAGATGCACTTAATTATTCAAATACTATGTTCTAAATGCAAATCCAATAATAATTTTATATTTTTATAAAACGAAAAGTGATTCAAACTATTGCCGAATGAAAGCTATTATTCTTATATAGATATAAATTTACATAACAATCAAATTGTTATTAAAGTGAATGTACGGACACATTAGTTGATAGCATACTGTAATCATTTATCCGTAGTGAGTCCGAGAGAGAGAGAGAGAGAGAGAGAGAGAGTATTGAAAAGTGAAGAGTTAGTAGAGTTAGTGAAGTGATCTCATAAATATCCGGCCCAAAGTTGGTTGTTATCCGGCGGTTTGATTTGTAATGTTGGACGGAATTGTAGGGAATGGTAGAGCCGTTCATACAATTGCTATCGTATTACCAAAACGGAAAGTGGAAAAACTGGCTTTCAATGTATGACTGACCAAAACTAGAGAGGATGTGCTGCCGGAGCTTATATGAGATGTTTTAAGATGTAGATTGAGTGCGACGGGAGTAGAGCAGCACTCCCTCAATCAGAGAGATGCTGAGAGAGAGAGAGAGAGAGAGAGAGAGAGAGTCTCGTAGGCAACGCATCGCATGGCGTTTCAAATGATTTCCTGCGATAAAGAGAATTGTGAGCTATTGTTGAGGAGAAAAGATCCTAAACTATAAATACGACTCTTATGGCTGACATACCATTAAGAGATGAGTGCAACGATTTAGAGACCTATTATTGTTAAGTTTGATGTCGTAAATCACAAAACACAACATAAACTCCATTACGTATAATAAAAGCAGAAATATGTGAAGCCTTACAACAAAGAGCAGTCAAAAGTGCTTTTCATTTGATTCTTAAATACAATAACTTGTTGTTAACAATTCATTAATTTATTTAAACTTCTCTTTGAAAAACATTTTTTCTTACACTTTCACTATATTTTAATTTTCACTTAAATTCAAAAATTCAGTTAATATTCAATTTGAAGCTCTTATTCGTTTTGAATGTGTATTAATATAATATAATATAAACTTTAAGCACATTATAAAAGAGTGTATAAAGTGTTGAATTTTTGTGGAAAATAGAAACAACATAAATGTGAAAATAAATTATCATTAGTTTGCATAACATTTTAAATAAAGTTTTAGTATAAATATTATATATAATTCTTTTTGTTTTTTGTTTTCTTCTCGCAAAATGTTATGAAACGCTTTGACATCAAAAGAGAGGTTGAATTGAATTGAGAGAAAAATAGAAATAAAAACAAATACTTTATTTTGATATAATTTAATATAATATAACATAACATCACAACTCATTCAAAAGCCATCATCTGCTTAGCGATGCATCAATAATTAGCGCTAATATTAATACTAATTTAAGTACGAATGCCTTCTCATCACTTATTTTTCACTTTTTTCTTCAAATGCAATACAAATGTTATCCAACGAAAAGCCCATTTGAAAACATTTGCATAAATTATACAATCTGTGAACGACGGCCGCAATTAAGTATGTCGTGAAAGGCAATTAGTAATTAGTATTTATGCAAATTTTCACCAGAGAATCCTTTTCTGCTAATATTATAATATATGCTATTATAGAGAGTATTATATAATATTATATAATATTATGCCCAGTATTTACGCTATAATGCAGTCATCATCGGCTCTACACTGCTATTACTTTAACACTATTTTCTCTCCGAAACACTCGATAATTGCCGTCGAGTTTAATGAGTAAAATGTGAAACAAAATTATATTTCATACACTTATCGCACAATTTTACGCTTCAAAACAATCGTTAAACTAATTTTAAAATACATAAGTCTCTCTCTCTCTCTCTTACTTTCTTTCTTTTTTAGTTTAAAGTATAACATTTGAAATGTTTATATTATAAGGTGTAGGAAAGGCATAGAGAAGTGAAAATAAGAAAAAGTGGAGACTTTTTTGTTGGCATAAAGGCTGTGCCACTAAAAGTAAACGCTTCTGTATTTATTTGGTCTCTTTTCATATCTGATTCCTTAGAGTTTGTTTCGTAAAGAGAAAAATTGAAATCAATAGAAATCAATAAAATGCGAGGAAAAGTGGGGAAAATGTCTTGGATTTCAAGGCGTATATCATATCTATTGGTCTAAACATTTAAATTCATTTTGAAACCAAATCAGACCAATAGTTAATCCTCTTATGACCCTTGACTTTGATTGTATAGTACGGGTCGTAAGCGCTTACAAATCCGTTTTCATTCAAACACAATATCTTTTTTTCAGACACTTATGAAGTGTTTGGGGACGACGTGTGAAGAGCCCACCGAACCCATAGAGTCCGGAGAACCCCATACTCTTCGTACTTAACAATAATAATAACAACCTTTCGACTAATCTCTTCACTTCAGAAAAACTTCTGATTATTATTGAACTTCTCTTTCATATTGTGAGCCAAATATACTTCACATCAAATCACAAACAATAATAATTGTAATAATAGGCAAAAGTCATTGACGGCTATCAATAGCAGCACTTTATGTTCACTCCATTTCCCAATTGAACTCCAATTCTGCAAATCCGTGGATAACAATAGCGAAAATTGAAAAATCAGTTAGACTTACAAATATCTTATTTGCAATCGTTATTGCATTGAAAAAATAGGCACCAATTTTGCACATTTTCGACCACCCATTCAACGCATTCATCCCATTCACACCATCCCATCCTTACCTCTAAAAGCACTTCAAACCAATTCATTGACGGAAATGCAAATAAAGTCGTCTGATTTTGTTTTCCCAAACCATTCAATGTGTGGATATGAGAAGAGAATACAGCGAAAAAGCCATATATAAAAAGTTATGTATTACGGGGTATATTGTATTGGATTTGAGGTTTTGTTTGTTCAAAAGCAAATTCATAGACATTTACTCAGTGTATGGTATATAAGATGTCTCGAGTAATTCATTGGCTGTATTTTGTGTTTTTATTCATTTTGTGTCTGATGTTTCAATGAGATGTTCCGTTCAATCAATCACTGTTACATTACAGCAGTCATTGCCAGCCCTTTTGATTGTGGAAAATAAATAAATTTATCGGCTTATGACTAGTGAAGCATTTCATAATTTTCAATACATTTACTAAAGGAATGGATGTCTTTTGAAAAGGGCATCTATTGGCTCAATGGTTATAATGTCGTTAATGTCATACTTTATAGAGTAGAGCACATCATCTTTCAATGGAAGCAAATGTTTCATAAGAGACGGCAATGAATGCATTGAAAAGACTTACATTTTTGCTCGATTGCCATCTCATCTGCCTTTCATTTCGACAATTCATTCATATAATATTTCTCTTGTATTCACTTATGCGCCCCAAAGACATGCCATCCGCACAATTGACAATCACTTCGACTTTTGCTCTTATACTTCACGATATATAGCTATACAGATGTATATACATGTCTTCCCCTTTCATCTCACTATTTGTCTGCCTATCCCTCGATACCAAAAAATGTAATATTTTTATAGATATATATTTTGCTTAATTTTCTTTTTGTTGATGTTATGCAACATTTACTAAAGGATGAGATTTTCAAAGTGACTGCCAGTTGAGTGGTTTGGATAATACGACTCAAACGTAATGGCAGTTCATTTGCATTACGCGTAGAGTTGATAATAAAAACAGCATCTTATATATGATATGCTCTCATCGCTCATAAATAAAGGGCACAGTATTTGCTGATTTGCCGCTCACTCTAAGAGCCGACGATAACATGTTTGATAACATGTTTATCATCAGTGATCACAACTCGACTGCATCTCTAAATGCGAGTCAATCCGAGTGTAAACATTGTGATGAAAGGCGAAACACCGCAATCCCAATACATCCCAATCACATACACATCCCTATCATCACACATCAGAGTTGATAATAAAAACAGCATCTTATATATGATATGCTCTCATCGCTCATAAATAAAGGGCACAGTATTTGCTGATTTGCCGCTCACTCTAAGAGCCGACGATAACATGTTTGATAACATGTTTATTATCAGTAAAGCCTTTCATATCGTGCAAATGCATGTTTTTACCGGTTAGTTATATGAATTTGGGACTTTGGGGGCAAACGAATGACATAATAAGGGATGTTTTGAAGTACTTTTATTTTGCATATAAATGCATATTTGGATAATAAATGCATATAACTGCATATTTGGTCTAAAAGCATAAAAAGCATGGATTTGCTCGAAAATCATGACTAATTTGTCTAATATATTAGAAAATTTACAATTATTTAAAATTTATTTAATAATTAAATCAAATATTAAGTCATAAAACAAATAGCTATCTGATTAATATTGTATATTAATGTTAAAGTATTACCTATTGTAGTTCTAGCAATTATTACAGCATTTAAAAATAGGCTATATATTTTTAATTTATATTTTATTTGTAATTTAGAATATTTAAATGAGTTTGTAAGGCCTAAGGACCATATTCATCATAACATTTCGTTATTTTGTTTATAAATTGTATTAAATAATATTTATATCGTATATTAACAAAATTATAAGTGCATATTTGAGTGCATATTTAGCCACTTTTTAATGCATATTATATGACATATTTGACTGCTTATAAATGCATATTTTGAAAGGCTTTAATTATCAGTGATCACAACTCGACTGCATCTCTAAATGCGAGTCAATCCGAGTGTAAACATTGTGATGAAAGGCGAAACACCGCAATCCCAATACATCCCAATCACATACACATCCCTATCATCACACATCACACATACACTCCTCTCTCTCCCTCTCATCTCCCTCTCCCGATCTCTATCACTCTCTCTCTCTCTCTCTCTATGTTAGCGATGCTGTAATACTTTAATACACCGATAATACTGGCGATAGGGCTGTAATGCTGTAATATTTATGAGTATCTAAATTAAGTAATCGAATTGCTATTAGAGATCCACTATTTCGGTTACATTTATTTGTTTCGCCATCACTTTCTCTATCAACTATGTATACGCCTATAGTTAACCTATAGTTTAGATGGTGTGCAGGGAGTGATGCTGTGGAGTGGAGTAGTGCACAATCGCTTGTTTAGGGCCAGTAGTGGTATCGATCGGTTTGTGCCGAATATCATGTAGAAATAACATCGCGTTCGAGTAGTAGTGGTAGTGTTGAACGAGAATTCCCTTATGAAACCATTGCCTCTTTCATTGCCTTTCATTGCAATGATTGCTTTAACTCATTCATTCATTCATTGCATTCCCACTGCAAAACACTGTTAACTGTAATTCATTTTCACTTAAATTCATTGCCTTTTTATACAAATATTGATAGAGCGCTGGCATAATAGCAGTGCTGATCAATTAGTAACTCGGATAGAGATGCATAAAAAGTCTGTACTCAAGAACTCAGTAATGTGTGAAGTAGTGATGCTTTCCAATGGGGGATGTCATCAATTTTTTAACATCAAAAACTCAAATTATTGCTATAATGTTGGCATTGCATCCAAATGAGGGGCTCTGAGCTAACATCACACCAATAGATGCGAGAGAGAGAGAGAGAGAGAGAGAGAGAGAGAGAGAGAGAGA
>CAJPIZ010001997.1:0-14803 GCA_905368565.1 Medioppia subpectinata
AAATACTTGTGCATAAAAACTACACGCGATTCTTAGAAAGAATATAATTTAATACATTTAGTGATAAAATGTTTTGAGGCAATGATCAGAATCTATAAAATATTTTAATTAGAAGCTCCAAAAATATTGCCTAAATATATGCCATATTCTTACAAATAAAGCATTTTTTTGGAGCCATTTATTTGACATTTAAAATATATTTTGATCGCAAAAACAGATTATTTCTTCTCTTAAAAACTATTATTTACTTATTTTCTTCTGTACATAAAGAAAGAAATTGATTTTATTTTTATGTTTACGTGTAGTATATATAATATGCAAAATACAAATTAGGTTTTGCCTCTCTTCTCAACAACAGGAATGGAGTAAATGTTTTAGGCTTTAAATATTGCTCACGAATTAAATGTACCATAATTTGTAAGTGTGTATTGTTTCCTAATATTCTTATCATAAATAGTTGTGCATTAAACTAATTTTTCGTTATTTGTTATACCATTTTGCAAGCATTAAATTCAAACTGATTTTTTCAATCTAATACGCCAATTGTTTATCGGAATTTGAATTTGATTTAAAACATTTACTTTTAAGTGACAATTATTGTACTGATGTTTACAATTAACAAACAAAGTATTTTGTAATTATTATAAAATACAAAATATTATAGTTTTAAAGTTTATTTTAATGCTTTGTTTTGTGTAGAGAAAGAAAGCTGTCATTAGAGTCGTGGTCTTTAATGCCATCGTTTACTGCAACAGAATTGTATAAATTGGGTAACATTTTCTTAAATGAGACTTTTCTGCGATAATGTTATTTAAATGTAATTGAATTAGTATTTGAAAGTTTGGCAATACTTCTCCAACGCTTATATCATTTGTTATTTAAAAGTTTTTACAGAAAAACAGATAATTTTGACGAAAACAAGTGTATGTTTTAGTGTGTGTTGTGTTGGGATTGGGATGGCTTTGAATTCAGTGAACTCGTTGTGTCGTTCAATAAAATCTAAGAGTAATTGCTTTGAAGGACTGAAACCGAAGTGTTATAGAGCTCTGAAGCTATTTTCGTTTATTTGACGACATATATCAAGGAAGTAATGTCTGAAACTCTCAATCGACAAACACTACTACAATAGAGTCCAGCGTTTTCGCAATCAAACTGAAATCAAACACATCTCTTATCAATGGATCGACTCTCGGACTAAAACTAATAAATTTTTTGCTCATTGACTAAAACTCAATGAAATAACAAATACTGTATTGTATTTAATATAAGAGTCCATTCAGACGTAAAATATGAATATTTCGGTGCATTAATCATTGAGTTGTTGTTATAATGAATTGAATGCAATAAAATGTTTTGTCTTAACTTTTATATTCACGTCATTTGAGTAAAAGATATACACATTTCTTCTCTCCATTCGCTGTCAGATTTGCAACAAATAAATCGACAATAAGTTCCGAAACACTTTCATAAAGACTTTATTTTCTTTTCCTTCAGATTAAGCTTTTTCTTCTGTATAAAGAAAATATATTTTCAAAATTTAATGTCTTTCTGTCATTATTTTCGAGCAAATCGTACGAATGAATGACTTCTAAACAATACACCGCAAAGTCTACATTAAATCCCATTTCAAAAGATTGTTAACTTTTTTATGTGTATTATTTAAAGTCGCGATAATTGGAATCGTTTTTATTCTGTCGTCAAAGAACTGATCGCACGTTTCAATTGTGAAAACTTTTCATTTTGAGCTCAAAATTTGACTAAATCTCAAAGAGATAGCGAAAGAGTAGAGGAGAGCAGAGGAAAACAGAGGACAACAGATGTGAATGTTTTAGAATAAAAGCCATTGACTTGTTATGAATGAACACAAGAATCCGTATTGAGCTCTATATCAGCGAAATAGGAATACATTAGCCTTTATGTAGACAATGACCTAAGAATGGACTACAAAAGATGTGCACAAATATTATCGACTTATTCCTCGACAACTCTATACCAAAAGCACTGATGAAATAATGTTATGTAAGCTCACCATTAGCTCTATTAATGTCTGGCAAAGCACTTCCCAATCCTATAATGGCTTCAATAGAATGGATGATATAATTTATGACTAGAAATACAATATCTTTTTTAAATTATACACAAAAAGTCATTTTATTTATTTTAAAAATTCACCCAAAAAAGTGATTCAAAAATGCATTGATTTTTATATTTCATATAAAATTTATATCATTTTAAATGTCCTTAAAAAATAAAGTTTTTTTAAATTCAAATATATCTCTCAATAGATTTGGACTAAAGTTTTTTTATGACGAATATATACTGTATTATAGTATTATAGCGCGGAATAGATATCAATTTAAGCATATTTTTCAAACATTGATTCCCAAAAGTTGCAGAACTGATGGCCAAAAAAAGTAAGAAGAATTGGTTATCAAATTGTGTACAAAATAATGTTTCACTTTTGTGAACATGCATTCAATCTATTTTTGTGTCGACCATTCAATTGTCCCAATAATGATGTTTTGTTTGTCTTAAGTCTTTACGACTCATATATTTAACAAAATACTAATAGATTAAAGAAATAATGGTCTGTTCATCAAACGGAGACCCAATACTCATTAAACCTGCGTTTAATGAATGCCATACATTGTGTTCAATAGCTTTCCTATCATTCATGGCATTGTAATATTGTTGTTTCACATCCCATTATACTATACACTAATTTACTATGATGAAATATTAATTTAATTAAATACTTTAAAACAACAAGAATAGTTTCTATAAGCATTTATTCTTGTCATGATACTGTGTGAGTTTTTAATTTTATGAATTAACAAATAATTAATAATAAAATAAAACGTGTAAATATATAATCATCATTAATAATACAGAATCTACTTTAGAGTTCAGTCAAAACTTCTGTGATTTCATCAACTTTTATGGCATTTAAAGTTGTTTTTAGTAGTTTTAAAAATGTGTATATCAGATAATGTAATGTTTTATGAGTCCCAATGGTTAGGATTACATAACTTATAATGTTTTTAAAATTTACTTCTTTGAATAATAAATTATTTAATAAATTTATAACTTAATGTTTTTATAATTTAATTTGTATACAATTTCTAAATATTCACAAATATTCAGACTTTTAATGCAATTCAAATAAAAATGTTCTCTATATGTGAAAGTAATCTATTATAACATCAAAACTGTAGTGAATTTATTTTGTCTGATGTGTAACTAATAATAATTCAGTATTCAATCCGTCTTTTTGAATATAATTATAAACAAATGAATGTATATTTGAAGCAATATTAATGTTGAGATCACTTCAGTATTTCTCATATAATTCTCATTCAACTGACAAATTGAAAGTAATCTCTATTGTAATAAATGCCAACGAAATACAATTCTTGCAGATTATTGTAAATCTTATATTACTGTATAAAGAAAATAAGTTTCGTATAAATATGTTTAGCAAAATATATGCATCCATTTTATAAATTAAATTTATATCTAAGAAACAAAATAAAATACTTGAATACATTTTTATTTTATCTGCATTTAAATTTAAATGTCTTAAACAAAATATTTACTTATAATTTATTAAATATAGGAGTCTTACAAACCATTTGTGACTGTAATTGTGATTAAGAAAGTAAAACACAAAATATTACATGCACATTACACCATATTACAACATAATTATCATTGTCATTATTTTGTACCTTCATAACAAAAATATACAATAATAATATACTGTATATAAATGATTTAACTAAAACAATATGTATAATATTAATTGTTTCAAATGTGATCCTGAATCTGATAAATGTGATCAATCTCTCTATGATTGTGCAGAGATTTCATGAGACAATCATCTGATCCAAGAACTAATTGCACACAAACTATAGACCAGTTGTGAAACTCGTCAAAAGTCATCTTTTGTTACAAACATTTAAACATGTTTTGAGTGAAAAAATATTTTGTTGACGAAGACTAATATTGAATGAGAATATATGTGTAAAACACGGCTCATATGTTAGAAGGCATACAACTGTGAGCTTTATATTATACAAAATGTCTTTTAATATTCTGCAAAAAACAATGCAAGAGTTGTGAGAAATATTTTTACATATCATGTTTGCCTACGATATGACCAACATTTCTATATATCTATATTCTGTATTTATGTAATATACTTTACAATGACTTATTTTTGTTAAAAAAATAAGATAATATTTCTGACACATTTTGCTTATCATTTTTTGTTTTGCCTTCACTTTAATAAGTGATGTCATTATTATATTTGCACAATATTTTCATACAATTCCTTTAATTATGATGTGTTTTATTTTATAAATAATACATTATTGTAATGCAGTTTATCACATAATGCATTATTTTCGTATAATAGTAAATATTCAACGAATCTATGGGACTGTTTTTCAAATAATATTTCGATTAAGAGTTATGTAAATCATTTAGCTCTTGGTCTTTTTTTATTTTAGGTTTTAGTCATTTAGTCTTATAAAAACAAACTGAATAATATATACTTATATATAATTTATATGAAATGAAATCAAATGCAAAATCTTTTAAAATATGCAAAATATGTCATATTAATACATTGTATATTCTATGAAAAAGTATTATTCAGTGAATTTGTGGTAAAACTTAAAACTCATCGAAAATAATACAATGAATGAGAAGATGTGTTTCGAAGAAATAGGGAACGAATGGTTGAATAAACTTATGTCTCAAGTGATAAAAAATCTTTACATTGTTTTCTAATGTTGTTTAATGTAATAAACATTTAAAGGTTTAGACAAATGTTTAGACAATTTATTTATGTGTGAACTCAGAACTCGAGGGAAATCAAAATAAGTATATATTTGAGAGTCCATTGAAAAACGGAAACCTTAAGTGAAATCGAAAGGACGCCAAAGAACTCATTGGAGACGACAAACACTGGTTTTATTCAATACAACAGACGTTGAAAATATGTTCAACACTACAATCCAGTGCTCCAAAGCCGTCAACACTTCTCTTTATGTATTCTTTACTTGTTTTTAGTAAAAAAATTTGAGATAAATTTGAAATTTAAATTCTTTATTGCCTTAGATTTCAATTCCTATGCCTTTCTTACGATTTTTTTTATAAAATCTTGAATTTGATGTCGAATTGTAAACAAAATCAATGAAAGCATACATTCTTTTCACATCACATTATAATTGAATTTTTAAATTGTCTTTTCGTCCAATCAGTCATTCATTACTTTATTCTCAAATATTTAAATTTCTTTTTTAAAATTCTCAAATTATTTCAATTTCAATTAATTTTAATTAAAAAAGTTTTATTAAAAGTTTTATCAATTCATTTAATGAAATATTCAAAAAACACTAATGTTTACAGATTTGGTGAGGATTTAGATATTTGCACAAATGTTTAGAAAAACCTAAAATTTAGAAAACATAAAAAATATTTATCAAATTTAGTATAAATTTTCATTTTGAGTCAAATAAATGTCACATAAAGTCCTATAATAAAAATAATACAAAATAAGTTTCCATCGGTTTATATCTAATGAAAAAATTCTTCAAATAAAACAGACTTTAGTTTACAAACAAAATGTATTGATTGGTATACAGTATTGTATAAAAAACGCTTTTATAAATGAATTCAATTAAATAATGGATCGATTTTTATAACAAATTTATTATTAAGATATTAATAATATTATTATTCTGTATATAAATATTAATTTTAAATAAAAATTAAATCTAATAATTAAAACGTTTTCCTGTGGACAGCCCTCTGGCCCTCTTCATCGAACTCTTTGCGCGAAACCCACATCCGTTTAAATGTGTCTAAACTGGCGAGGATTGAGCCCCCAATCCATGTCGAGTACAGGCGCTCCTGAGGCGCACTGATCCTAATCTTAAGGTCTTTGGGCGCCATTTTGCGCACTTCGTTCAGCAATCGGTCACCGAATCCCTTGAATAGAGTACTTCCACCGCTTAACACAATGTTTTGGTAAAACACTTTTCGAAGATCTAAATCCGATTTCTGTATACTATAAACCAGTACTTCGTGAACGCCTTCAAACTCGTAACCAATCAGATCCGGTCGGAACAGGATCTCAGGGGCTCTCATACGCGGACCGGCGTTTATGTCAACATTACTTCCGTCCGGCAATATGTATGAGGTTTTCTCGATATCAGAACCGCTTCCGGCCGAGTGCTCGTCGAGTGCCCGCTGAGGATTGGATGTCAAGTAACAGATTTTCTCCTTTATATTCTTTACGACTTCAAACTCAGCGGTTGTGTTGAATATAAGGCCCTCTTTTCGCAACAAGAGCTTCAGATATCGGGTCACATCTCGTCCGGCGATATCCGAGCGCACTATTGACAGCGGAAGTGCAAAGCCCTCGTAAATGGGAACGGCATGAGTGACGCCATCGCCCGAGTCTAGCACTACACCAGTCGTACGGCCCGTCGCGTATAGACTGAGCACCGCTTGCATTGAAATGAAGAGCGCGGGAACGTTAAACGTCTCGAAGAATATTTCGGCCGATTTCTCACGATTTCTGCGCGGATTTATCGGCGCTTCTGTTGACACAAAAACACAATTCACCCGTTATTTCACAGTAACTATTGGTCTCATTAACGAATCATTCAATACAATTACCAGTGAGAAGGACGGGATGTTCTTCAGGGAATGTCTGCAACTGTTCCTTAGAGTAGATGTATTGCCATATCTTTTCCATTTCGTTCCAATCGGTGACAATTCCCTTCTCCATGGGATACCTCAGCGTCAATAGACCTCTGTGTTCGTCCGCACGACGACCTGATCCACAATAACAACACAAACCGGTTATTTACAGACACAACACGTGCCCAACGCTTGTGACAAACCAATGAAAGTGTCGCCTTCGAGAGCGCCGGCCATTACTCTCACATGTTTTGGTCGTCCGACGAGATTAGAGAAAATACATTTCGGGATCTGATCGCCAGCGAAACCCGCTTTCACCACACCTTCAATACACACAATCACACAGACATCGAGTTAGCCATCACTCAGAACTGGTCAACCAAATCACTCCATACCTGATCCGTTGTCGATCACCACCGGCTGATTCACCATAACATCCAAATCCATGTCTTTTGATTAAGTGCTGACAACGACTACACTATTAATGAGACAAACATTACGTTAAATGCAATTAAAACATGTGTTGAGTACTTGAGTTCACACATCGATTACTTACCGATTATTGTAAAACTTTATTATAAATCAAACGCTAATCCAATGCGAGACTAATTCAATGACATCTGTTATTAATAGACTATAATTTAACGCAAAATAATTCAATCAAAACTTAAATCTCAATCAAATGTCACTCAAAATGTGTTTACAATTCAAATGTTTTTATAAGTGTTTAGAAAATCAATTCAATTGTATTTCATATGAAATAAACAATAAATAGTTTCCAAATAAATAACGTTTCGATAAAAACATACATTTTTAATGACAACTCAAACGCCTTTTTTTAGCACATGTTTCACAAACGATGTGTCAATTATTGCATACATTTCGACCCCTTTTGTCACTCATTGTGAACACCACTCACGACAAGCCCTTCGTTAGTCAACTCTCCCTTCCCTTCAATACTGATTATTGTATATATGAATCACTTATAACTTTAATTCATTTAATTAATTACAATTAAATTAAAAGCTTTTACGCAATGATTACCAAAATATAAGACAAATACAAAGCAATACTAAAAACAATAGCAATGTTTTGATGTATAACTTAATGATAGGATATAATAGTGAGTGAATGAGTGAACCGTTGAACACAACGTTAACGTATGGGTTGAACGAGTGGTCAGACATAGAATGGACGTAACGATGCGCTCAAATGTATGGAGTGTTGCGTTGAGAGTGTGTGTGAGTGTAGGGGAGAGTCGTGTGGCGTCACTAATGCTATGCAATGTATGAGTGATTGTGCCGTAAGTGTGTGTCTGAGAGTGGGTTTGAGTGCTTGTATTGAATGTAATATTTATTTACATTTTTTGCATTCAATTGGCTGTGAATTGAGTGCCAAATGAGGTCTGCATTGAATTTAGTGTCAAATAATTACTTAAAAACTCATTATTTAAACGATATTTGAGTCGAAATTGACGTCAATTTTACTTAAATTACACACAAATGACAAGAAATGTCTCATTTAATGGTCATTTGAGACCTACTTTTGCTCAATGAATGGCAGATAATGTCTTAAATTTGATCCATTGGTTGATTGTTTGAGTGAATCAATTGGTGCGACAAAATGGATGAGTTTTGGTTACCATTGATGACGATATCTCTGACCGTATCGATGGTTGTGTCGATAGTTGTCTGCATTTGTCGAAACAAACCGAAGACCACTTCCAGTCTTAACAACGGACACAACTTATTGCCATTGAATTCAATCAGATCTTCCGATTTGACCACTAATTTGGAACTCATTCGCTATAATGGTGTCAATTGTGTGGCCGCTGAAGACACTGATGGCCACCACAGACACACTCAGAGAGCGCTTCCAGACATCCCATTGATGGCCAACTCTTTACAACACGTGCCGACCAATGAGTTTGACCTGAATCGCGACGCTATGGAACCGATGATTGATCCCAAACACAGCGCCGAACCTAAGAGTAGGCCATTGAAGGCGAGAGCACCGCAACCGCCCGGCCATCGGGTGCTCACGTGTCCGACAGTCCCCACAGACGACGACTTACATCACTCTTACGCCCGAATCAAAGACAACGCTGTCATCGACTCGTCTGAGAACGAAACGGACGACTATTGCGATCCACAGCTGTGTTCCGTCAGACCCGTGGACCACATGACACCTCCCGTTCCCACCAAACGCTTTGTTAACGATTTGAACAATGATTTGCCATTCATTGCGTCGAATCCGTCGACATCGAGAGCGGGCCAAGAGTTGGCGTATATGTCGGCGCCGATCGGTCACCACATACTCCATCCCAACGACGACTCGTTCTCTCAATCATCTAATGATGAAAACCGATTGAATGGAAACAAGAGTGAGATTTCGTACAATACTATATCAGTTCGGGAACCGCTGGCAAAAGTGTTGGCCGAAAGACTGGCCAACTCTGAGCACCACTACAACGAAGTGGAAGAGGAAAGGGTCTCCTCTTTCTATGAAGAGATCGCCGGTTCGACCGCTTCTTCAGTCACTTACTCTAAAATAGGAGACATTTTGACTAATAATCATAATAACGATCATAACATTAATGGTAATCATGTTTTGCGTAATTCTATTCGTGGGACACAAGACATCACTAATGGATCAGCGGTTAACTCATATCCTTACGACACAACGGACTCATCTTCTACTCAAACCCAGCAGTCATTGGCAAACATTACTCCAAATTGTGATTCATTTTTACCCAACAATTATCCGAAAGACTTATACTCATCAGTCGATAAGAAATCCAAATCCAAGTCATATAACAGACAAACCATTCATTGTATTCCCGATTCGGACAATGAATTCGATAATCTGTACGCAAAAGTCCAAAAACAAGTGAATTCATCGAAAACTAACGCATATTATATGAATCAAAGGCCGTCGAGTGTCTGCGATGTCGACATTTCCCTCATATCAGACAACAGCACTCCTCCACCACTTCCGCCGCCATTAAAGTCCTTTCAGACCAATCAGTCCCGAAGCGCGCGAACCATCTCTTTGTACGACTCATCAAATTCTGCCACAAATTCCACTACGGGTTCACATCAGAGGAGGTATTCTTCTGGCAATCAATCGATAAACACAAGCGATTGGCACAACAGAGATGTTGACAGCGATTACTTTAACTACGGAATCGTTGGCAACAATGATATGGACTTAGAGAACGATCCGGGATATGAAGTGATCCAACGCAAGAGGTCTCATACACCGCACGCGAGCGCCACTACAAGTACTGCCAGTCATCACAACGGTATTCAATCGACATCAGCGGCAGATCCCGGATATGAAGCCATTCGTTACGATGAGTCCGACTTTGACCCGAACTACGAAGTGATTACCAAAAAAGTCAATACAAATACACAAATCAATGAAATAGTAGATCCCGGGTATGAAGTGATCAAAAGAGTGCCACAAATTCCCATCAAAACTCATTTGGCGAATCATTTTGAGCTCAATATTAGTAGGAATTTGAGTGATGTCTCATCAGAGCCGGGATACGAGAGAATACGGTTCACACCAAAGGTTTCCACACAAATAGAGTCGGAACCCAATTATGCGTTCATTACTAGAGCTGAAGAAGGATTGTATGGAGAGGTCGGCGGCGATGACGACGAGGACGACAACCAGATTATTACCGAACGCTTATGACTCACAAACGCGTAACAAATCGTGTAAATTATGATTATTTGTTCAAAACCTAGATTTTTATTTTAAATATAGCTTTTAAAGCGCTTTAATTAATATCTGTTGTAATGTCTATTAATTTAAATAATATAAATCAAATTATTTGTAAAGTTATTTATTCACTTAAATGCTTATATTATTATAACTTATATTACTTAGAAATATACTTTAAAACCTCATCTCAAATGTTAATTTTAAAAACACTTTTATAACTCATTAATTCTGATAACAATTCTTAACAAAAATCAATTAATTAAATCCAATCAAAATCCATTATTAAGTTTACTTTACAAACAAAATAACTTGTAGCGATTAATTGTTTTAAATGCAATTAATATTACAAAATGGTTATAATGTCTTAAATTCTATAAAACGCTCAATATTTCTATCGATTGTGAATTTTTGTTTTCAAATTTAATTTTTAAAATCATTGAAAATGTAATAATTTTTCACTTTATTTCTATAAAAATATTAGAAATAAATACAAATATTTTGAATGCATGTGTAATGTATACAATGAAAAATGTATTTTTTGAATGTAATTAAAAACTTTTAAAAAGGTTAAAAATTGTGTTTAAAATAAATACTAAAATCACGTTTTCTTCGTTTTACCCAAAAGTTTCATCAAATTTTTGGACATATAATAGGGTTTCTCTTGTGAGCCATCATTTCGTTCGCAATCTTCAACTAAAAACAATTATTCAAAGGTTAGTCTAATATAGGATTTGTTAACAAACGTATGCAAAAATGTATTACGGAAACAGAGGAATAGTGTGTCGACTGCCATATGATATACACTGAAAAAACTGCTGGCAATGAGATAAGTGCCAAACGTTATGACCTGAAAATATCGATAATCAATGTTTGAGTTTCGATAATAAATACCATATTTAGCATCAATTTTATTATAAATCAAATAATGATTACTTACAACAATAGGAACCCAATAATAGTGTAGATTAGGAATTTCAATGAAATCAAACTTTTGAGTGAACACATAGAAAGATAGGACGGCAACCATCGATGTGACCGTCAGTTTGCCTATTATTAGCAATAGATCTGTCACTTTGTCCAACACTACAGCTCTAAAAGTTTGGCAAATTATAAAGAATCTAGTTAAAATTAGTTTCATAATCTATGTTGCTATAAACCTGGTGGCGTTTCTAAATATAAGGTAAAATCCATTGGAGGCTGACGTGCAAAAGCCTTTACCATAGATCGCGATCATTATGTATGCGTTTTTATTAATAAATTTCATAAACGACTCCAATAACCAGAAGAAACACCGACAACAGCTTATTGTTCACAAAATTAGCAATTATTATGAATTAATTATATCATTTGGATTACAGTAAATGTTAATTTGTTTATTTACCACATAACCGCTTTTGCAAAGAAATTATTGGCATATTTTTTGCATTTTTTATCAATATATTCAATGACTATTCTAATGAAGCGAACCGTTGCTATAAGTAGTGATCCGAACGCAACAGAACCGGAATGATATCTGTTATGAATAATATTTGTTAATTATATTAATGCATATAACAGTGATTGAAGATAACATATACCGTAAACAGCGATAAAAGCCACCAAAAACGGCAAAATATGGCACTCCTTCGGGTTTTTTGAATACCCAGTAATACGAGGCAAAAGCACCCGCAAGACTCACTTGACCTTACATTTTATAACAATACGAGTTTTTAAATTAATTTCACATATTATTAATTTAAATTACAAATATTAATTACCAAATTTGATTAAAATTTATTATATTTATCAAATCTTGTAATTTAGATTTATTTTAAATTGTCGATGGTAATAATAAATAAAACAACACATACCGACTCCTACTATAAAGAATAGGCCCCACAGAAGACCAAATAGATTGTATACTTGAGCCGCAAATATAACGTTATCCTCGTAATATTTTGCAAAAATACATTTCTGTGTATTATTAGTTGAGCTACTCGTTTGATCCGACTATATCAATGAAAATGTTAATATAAAAACGTTGTGTATAAAGTAATAAAGGGTTTAATTATAAACAATAACTTCCATACATTATGAGGAGTACACTCTTGACCAGTGTGTGGATCATGATATTTAGGTCGTGCCGATGCTGTTATCAAAATAGCCACTGAACCCCAAAAACAAATTACCATTAATTGCATTATATAGGGAACAATCGGAAAGAATAGCGACGATTTCACACAAGAGACGGCCCTTAAATATTTTTAAAAATTTTATTAAATTACATTACAAATATGGACCAAAGAGATCAAACTTACCGACTCGCTTCTTCGATCAAAGCAATGGCTAATTTAATCCGCTTTCGCAGATATAGTAACACTAATATTAAGACAAATAGGACTATAGCGCAGATTATGGTGAATGCAAACCAAGTCTTTTGATTTGTTAGGTATGAATCCAAATCTGTGTCCATTGATTTCCGGAAATCATATTTTTGTGCAACAATTGCTGAAGTGTTTATACTATCGGTCGTATTGACTGACAATATATTATAGCGATTGAGAGAATAATAGAGTCCATAGGAGTTAAGGATCACAACCGCTAATATAGAGAACCAGATCATGGATTGAGCGAACCATTGCATACACAGAATCCATACAAACGATATGACCATTGCCAGCGCCAAACCCCTGTCCCAATCAATAGACACTTGTTAGCTACATAGTTGAATTTCAATTTGAAAACAATATACAAGATAATCCATTTAAAAGTTTGGTCCAAATCATGAATTATTTTTGTGCCGATTTCTCTCGCGTTTAGTAGTAAAACAATAGCTCTAATAAAGAAATGTTATTAACTCTTTAGTATTAATAATAATCAAACAATTTTTAGTTAAATATATACTGATTTGTTTGTTTAATTATATCCAAATTGATGACATCATTTTTATTATCCATTAACATCTTTCCCGTATTCTTCTCGTCGATCACATCCTTACCGTACATTGAGAGCAGCGATGGTATACATCGGCCGCCAAACGGTTCGCTCTTGAAGTAAATTCCGGCGCATTTGTCTTCTTGTATGAGTCGATGAAAGTTATCATTTCTCGGAATCTCTGAGTTATATTTGCAAATCATTGACTTCTGGTAATCGGCGCTCAAATCTCTCACTTGAAATAATGAAAATGTTTGGTTCGGACAGTGAGAGACACACACCTATTCACATGTTATGCGTTAAAATTATATGATTGTTTCATCTGCTGATTGTTAACATATCCAAACCTGGGGTGTATCGCATCGGTCGAAAATATTTTTGTCGAGCTTTTTGGTGCATTTCAACAAATTGAAGAAAAATAAATAAGGCTTATCTCTAAACAAAAATATTAAATTTACTATTTGCAATACAATTCAATATAATATTAGTAATAACTTATGCTCTCCGCGCCCACATATGCCACCATATGTATCGGTTGGGAATATTAATTGTTCGGGATTTCCATTAATAAAGCCTAATATTAAAAGTTTACACAATTTTAAATTTGTTTTTAATTATAGATTTAAATTTGTATAAATTGTACCCAAAATAGCAATTACTATCCAACCGACGATAAAAGCGATGAAAGCAATTAAGAAGAGGATATCAGTGCAACTCCTGTTTTTGATGGGACCTTTGATCGACGGGTCGTATGTAAAAGATTCGCCTGTTTTTTAGTTTGTTTTTAAATGTTATTCATTCACTTATATTTTGAATTTCTATATTATACATTAATTGTTAAAAAGTGCTTATATTTATTCATTAGACATGTGCTTACAATAAAGACGGAAGGGGTGGGCTATTTGTGTCTGTGAATACATATTGCGAATAATCTATAGTTTTTGTTCTGTTACTTATAAGATTTATTATGCAATATATTCACACTAAACGAATAATAGTTTCCGTTTATATTATAATTAAGTTATAATTAATTCAAACAGAAATAAATTATTCATTGATATATGTAAAGAAAGACAATCAACTCGTTGAATATTCTTTAAATACTTAATATATAAGAAACAAAACAGTATTTAACGGTAGAATAAAAGCCGATTGAAGTTAGAAAATGTATTTTTGCAAATAAATTATTCCTTTTCTATATTATCATTAGTTTTCACTCACAATAGAAAACGATTAATGCATTGAATTTCAACGAAATGTACTTAAAATGTATCCTAAATATATATTTTGAATTATATTTTTGTTTTAAGTAATTTTGTCTAGAATTGTTTGTATAATGTATTAAATTAATAGTTTGTTGCTATGGTTGTAGCTCTCTCTCTCTCTCTCTCTCTCTCTCGTATCCCGGCTCTGATGAGACATCACTCAAATTCCTACTAATATT
>CAJPIZ010001998.1:0-14803 GCA_905368565.1 Medioppia subpectinata
ACCAGGCTCGTATAGATATTTAAAAAGTAGAATAGGAATGTCTGATAAATTGACCACCTTACCCGGCTCCTTGACCCCCAAAATGGCCCCCTTAGGTCCGGAAGTAGGTCTGGGTCTAACTTTTGAATGGTAATACATAGGAAGATGGAGTAAATTTTATAATTACCTTTAGACACCGGGACGTGTGTTGGAACAACCCCCATTACGATAGGAAGTCCCGTTGACCCGTAGAAATTCCCGATAAATTTACCGACTTTTCAATTGGCCACGGTTTGGCCAAAAATAGACATACAATGTTTTAACTTCTTGAGGCATATGTCGGGACCCGTCCGAGTCATTTAAGCCCATAGTGGGCGTGGTCAGCCGAATAGTGTCTGAACGGCAACGGTTTCACGTTTTCGACTCTAGCGCCACCTAGGAACCTCAGATTGAGTTGAATTCGGGTTCAATAGAATTCTGACAATATTTCTGACCATTGGTCAAGCAACTTACATATACCTAAATGTTACCGTTTTAATAGAAATCACGCGTGAATAGTGCCAAAATCCCCATAGATTTAACATTACGGATTAAGGATTTTGCAATTTCTGCTATATTACCGAAACGATTGCTAGGGTAATTGGTCCGGCGGTCGCTCCTACCGGGCATGGACCGCATACTTGTTCCCGGGCAGAATGCATTAGCGATCTGCCTATCACTTATAGAAATCACTTTGGGGTCGACCCACAAAATCGCCTTCATCAACTTTGACCATATATTCGATTGTCCGACCAAAAAGTAGAATAGGAATGTCTAGTAAAGTGACCACATTTAGTCATAGACTCATGGTCAAAATGGCCGCTGACTGAAATTCAAATAAAAAATCATATCTCCGGAACCTGATAAGATAAAATTATGGTCTAAAGTCCATAATACGTTTAAAATCAATTCCAGTTCTTACGTGAAAACGGCATTGAGATTGGTCCACCAGGTGGCGCACAAATGACACATTTCTAAAAATAAATTTCTCGGAAAACAGGAAGTTGGCCAGCGTTCGGCCAACTGGACAGCTATATTGTTCTAACTTCTTGAGGCATAAGTATACACCCCTAGGTACATTATAGGCACCCTAACTCCATTTTAATTTTTGAAAATTTTCCATGTGTTTTTCACTCCAGCGCCCCCTGGGGTCACCGAAAAAAGGTGGGCCCATAGGCAAATATTTAAAGTAATTTTTGCTTAACAAGTTCCTGAAGAGACCATTGCTCTATCTATGCTCTACATATGCTTTTGAAAATTCCAAGTCCAAAAAACGCGTTTTGAGATATAAGCCTTTAAACTTTTGACCAACAGTCGATGATTGTGGGCTAATGTGATGACCTACAAAGTTGATATTTGGTATCTGGGTACAACTTTGACTTAAACGCGTTTTGAGATATAAGCCTTCAAAGTTTTGACCTATCGGCAACGATTGTGAGCGAATGTGATGACCTAGGGAGTTGATATTTGGTATCTGGATACAAGTTAAAGTTTCCAAATTATTTCCGAAGTCCCGACCCCGGCCGGTCCCGATTCCCGGAAAAACGGGTATACATGTGTTTGCGACTATAGCGCCACCTAGGAACTTACGAATGAACCAATCTCGGATGCGTTCAAAAGTAGACATAATTTGTGACCAAAAATCCACCCACTTGCCTATACCTTAAAGTAACCCTTAACATAGAAATAACCCCTGCAAATATGCGAAAACCTTCATAGAGATAACATTACATTTTTTGATTTCACACAAATCTAACCTTATACACTATGCAAGTTATACACTACCCAACCATAACATTGCATATACATTATTTGAACGACATACACAAATCTCGACGGGACAAGAGATACCGACTTATACATTACCCGACTGGACCCCTGATATAGACATACAAATCCCAACGGGACAAGAGATACCGACTTATACATAACCTAACTGACCCGACAGCTTAACAGATAGGTAGATCGCTGTGCTTTCTGCCCGTTTGGACCCCCAACTTGTTCCCGGGCAGAATGCATTAGCGATCTGCCTATCACTTATAGAAATCGTTTCGGGGTCGACCCGGAAAAGTACCAGGACGAGATTTGGCATCAGAATCGTGTGTCCGCCCAAAAAGTAGAATAGGAATGTCTAGTAAAGTAACCACATTTACCTAGTGGGCGGGGGTCAAAATGGCCGCTGTTTAAAAGTTAAACAATAAATCATAGCTCAAGACTGGTAAAAGATAAAATTATGATCTAAAGTTCATAATACGTCTAAAATCAATTCCAGTTCTCACGTGAAAACGGCAATAAGATTGGTCCACCAGGTGGCGCACTAATGCCACTTTTTTAAAAATAAATTTCTCGGAAAACAGAAAGTTGCCTACCGTTCGGCCAACTGGACAGCTATGATGTTCTAACTTCTTGAGGCATAAGTATACACCCATAGACACATTATAGGCACCCTAACTCCATTTTAATTTTCGAAAATTTTCCTTGTGTTTTTCACGCCAGCGCCCCCTGGGGTCACCGGATCGAGGTGGTTCCTGCAACAAATATTTAAAGTAATTTTTGTTTAACAAGTTCCTGAAGAGACCATTGCTCTATCTTTGCTCTATATATGCTTTTGAAAATTCCAAGTCCAAAAAACGCATTTTGAGATATAAGCCTTCAAACCTTTGACCAACAGCCGATGATTGTGGGCTAATGTGATGACCTACAAAGTTGATATTTGGTATACCAACTTGTTCCCGGGCAGAATGCATTAGCGATCTGCCTATCACTTATAGAAATCGTTTCGGGGTCGACCCGGAAAAGTACCAGGACGAGATTTGGCATCAGAATTGTGTGTCCGCCCAAAAAGTAGAATAGGAATGTCTAGTGAAGTAACCACATTTACCTAGTGGGCGGGGGTCAAAATGGCCGCTGTTTGAAAGTTGAATAAAAAATAATATCTCCGGAACCTGATGAGCTAAAATTATGATCTAAAGTTCATAATACGTCTAAAATCAATTCCAGTTCTCACGTGAAGACGGCATTAAAATTGGTCCACCAGGTGGCGCACAAATGACACATTTCTAAAAATAGATTTCTCGGAAAACATAAAGTTGCCTACCGTTCGGCCAACTGGACAGCTATAATGTTCTAACTTCTTGAGGCACAAGTAAACATATGTAGGCTCACTTTAGGCACCCTAACTCCATTTTAATTTTCGAAAATTTTCCTTGTGTTTTTTACTCTAGCGCCCCCTGGGGTCACCGAAAAAAGGTGGGGCCAGCAGCAAATATTTAAAGTAATTTTTGCTTAACAAGTTCCTGAAGAGACCATTGCTCTATCATTGCTCTATCTATGCTTTTGAAAATTCCAAGTCCAAAAAACGCGTTTTGAGATATAAGCCTTCAAACTTACGATGATTGTGGGCTAATGTGATGACCTACAAAGTTGATATTTGGTATCTGGGTACAACTTTGACTTTCCAGTTCATTCCCGAAGTCCCGACCCCGGCCGGTCCCGATTCCCCGAAAAACGGGTACACATGTGTTTGCGACTGTAGCGCCACCTAGGAACTTACGAATGAGACTATATCGGGTGCGTTCGAAAGTAGACATAATTTGTGACCAAAAATCCACCCACTTGCCTATACCTAAAAGTAACCCTTATTATAGAAATAACTCCTGCAAATATGAGAAAACACCCATAGAGTTTACATTACATTTTCTGATTTTAAACATATCTAACCTTATACACTATGCAAGCTAGACACTACCCAACCAGTACAATACATATACATTATTTGATCGACATACACAAATCTCGACGGGACAAGAGATACCGACTTATACATTACACGACTGGACCCAAAATAATAAACTATATAAATCTCGACAGGACAAGAGATACCTAGACTGACCCACCCTACGCGGTAGGTAGATCGCTGTGCTTTCTGCCCGTTTGGACCCCCAACTTGTTCCCGGGCAGAATGCATTAGCGATCTGCCTATCACTTATAGAAATCACTTTGGGGTCGAACGGTATTTTGGCCTTGATCAACTTTGACATCAGAATCGACTGTCCGACCAAAAAGTAGAATATGAATGTCTAGTGAAGTGACCACATTTACTCATAGGCTCATGGTCAAAATGGCCGCTGTTTAAAAGTTTAACAATAAATCATATCTCCGGAACCTGATAAGATAAAATTATGATCTGAAGTTCATAATACGTGTAAAATCAATTCCAGTTCTCACGTGAAGACGGCTTTAAGATTGGTCCACCTGGTGGCGCACAAATGCCACATTTCTAAAAATAAATTTCTCGGAAAACCGGAAGTTGGCCAGCGTTCAGCCCACTGGACAGCTATAATGTTCGAACTTCTTGAGGCATAAGTAAACACCTATAGGTACTTAATAGGCACTCTAACTCCATTTTAATTTTCGAAAATTTTCCCTGTGTTTTTCACTCTAGCGCCCCTTGGGGTCACCGGATCAAGGTGGGCCCAGAGGCAAATATTTAAGATAATTTTTTCTAAACAAGTTACTTGCTGGCGCCATTGCTCTATCTATGCTCTATATATGCTTTTGAAAATTCCAAGTCCAAAAAACGCGTTTTGAGATATAAGCCTACAAACTTTTGACCAANTGCTGGCGCCATTGCTCTATCTATGCTCTATATATGCTTTTGAAAATTCCAAGTCCAAAAAACGCGTTTTGAGATATAAGCCTTCAAACTTTTGACCAACAGCCGATGATTGTGGGCTAATGTGATGATCTACAAAGTTGATATTTGGTATCTGGGTACAACTTTGACTTTCCAGTTCATTCCCGAAGTCCCGATCCCGCTCGGTCCCGATTCCCGGAAAAACGGGTATACATGTGTTTGCGACTCTAGCGCCACCTAGGAACTTACGAATGAAACAATATCGGGTCCGTTCGAAAGATGACATAATTTCTGACCAAAAATCCACCCACTTGCCTATACCTATAAGTAACCCTTAACATAGAAATAATCTCTGCAAATATGAGAAAACACCCATAGAGTTAACATTACATTTTCTGATTTCAAACAAATCAAACCTTTTACATTATGCAAGCTATACATTATTTAACCAATACAATACATATACATTATTTTAAAAAATTACACAAATCTCGACGGGACAAGAGATACCGACTTATACATTATCCGACGGGACAAGAGATAGGATTTACACAATTCTCGACGGGACAAGAGATACCGACTTATACATTATCCGACGGGACAAGAGATAGGATTTACACAATTCTCGACGGGACAAGAGATACCGACTTATACATTACCCGACTGGACCCCTAATACCGACTTATACATAACCCAACTAACCCGACACCCTACGCGATAGGTAGATCGCTGTGCTTTCTGCCCGTTTGGACCCCCAACTTGTTTCCGAGTAATCTATAGAATTCATTCCCGACGTGACCGTTATTTTGGCTATAGACATTTGACTATGCCTATTGTGTAGAGCATAAAAAAGTAGAATAGGAATGTAATAGTATAAAAAAATCCTATGATGTAACTTCCGAGATAATGGCCAAAACAAAAAACCCTCCCCCATATACTCCCCCATAGAAAATTCAAAAAATGCGCTTAAATGTGTTACGGCTAACACTTGATGATTCATGATGATATATAGACTCATCAAAATTATGAATTCATATTTATAAATAGTAATTGAACTTTGATTACTCGGCGCGTTGATTGTACACTTGTTTAACAAAATAAGTAATTATGTTAATAAGTTTATAAGTTTGTAAATAATTAATGCATACAATTGATTATAAATTAATTAACAATCATTATTAAATATAAAATATACAACATGTTTATACAGTAATTTATAATCACCACAATTAATTTGCATTAAGAACAAAAAAACAATCATGCTCAATCATTATTCGCAAGCGCAAATAGTTTGACATTTATTAGGTTTGCAAACGCTATATATTTCACTTAGGTGTGATTGTAGTGTTATTACCGCTAGCGGTAGTCATATCGGTTGTGATTGTCGTGATGTAATGGTTTGCACTAGGCCTGGTCGTCATCGGTACCCAAATCCACGTCAAAACTAATTATACCGCACTCGCGGTCCCAGTCCTGTGGGGCCAACCCTTTGCAAACATTATAAAATCTATCGACCGGACAGTCGGGTGACCCGCACTCGGCAATTGTCATCAAATAGGGTCGTTCAACCTCTACCATCGATTCGTTATAATAAAAAAGCCTGATAAAATAACCACGCTCATAACCCCGGTGTAACTCAAACACCAGCGCTGCCCCGTAGGGTATGGGCTGTTGGTTCCACACATTCAGCCCGTTCATAGTGAACGCTATTTTCTCGTCGTTCACCGAATAGAGTTCGTTAAACGCCCTTATGGGCCAGAAACCCTCAGGGCGATAAAACAGGGCTTGTAACAGCCGGTTGAGGACATTGTCACCCGGGCGTTAGTATGCATGCCGTTTGAACAACAATATCGGCATTAAGGTACGTACCATGTTCAAAGGTGCCAACCGGTCGATATTACCCAGATCATCCGACGTGTCCCACGCGTCAAACGATGACCACGTGTAGCCCCGGGCGTACTCTACGCGCAACGTATCCCATAGAGCGCTGGCCTCCACAACGTTAGTGATATTTTTACCGACTATTCTCGATATGTTATGCAAAAAACCCCGCTCCCTATCCACCGCATGTACCGCTACAGTAGACTTCAGGTATTCAGCCGCCGCGTCGCTGGCCTTTGGACAGTAGGCGTGATTTTGCATTACCCTGTCCTCAGTGCCGGCCACCGTAATCGGTATGGGTTGCCATAGTTTGCCCAACGGTGGCTCACTGGCTACCGACCACTGCCGCTGTCCGGTGACGGGAGGATAAGCACCGGCCACTACAAGTGCGGCCGATTCCTGGCACAAGTCAGATGCGGCACTCTTGACGTACACATCCCGCGGGTTAGAGTCGGAGCCAAAAAACTCGGAATAGTGTCTGTATATGTATTGGCCCACTTTGAACATGCCAAATTTACCATGGTTAGTTAGTTGGCCGGCTCCCTCTGGCCAGTAACGGCTTTGGTTAAGGTAGGGATCGCTGGCAAACCAGTGTACAGGTGTGCGCTCTCCGTGTCGGTGCACCACTTGTAACAGTACTAGTGTTGAGATGTTGTGTCCGGTCCATGACTGGCCACCCGGTGCTAAGTATAGCCAGATTGTCCATAGGATTAATGTTGGACTGAATAACATTTTTGATGTTTAAGTAATGTTTGTTTTTAAATACAATTATAAATTATAATAATATTAATATTTTGCGTCAAAATTGTAAAGTTAATTTGTTTTTACATTTTTAAATGTTTGTAAAATATTCAAATTTTCATGGTGCATATGAGTTAACTTTTATAAATGTGTTTAGTGACAGATGAATTATGACAGTTATTAATAAATATGCATTATAACTAATTTTACATACATGATGGAAATTAAATGGTACAAATAAAATGAATTGTTTTAATATCTTCAGAGTGACATAAACCTACATTTTTAGAGGTTGTCTTTTATTCCCGTCCCGTCCCGTCGTTTCGTCCCGTCGTTTTGTCCCGTCGTTTCGTCCCGTCGTTTCGTCCCGTCGTTTCGTCCCGTCGTTTCGTCCCGTCGTTTCGTCCCGAGTACCCAGATACCAAATATCAACTTTGTAGGTCATCACATTAGCCCACAATCATCGGCTGTTGGTCAAAAGTTTGAAGGCTTATATCTCAAAACGCGTTTTTTGGACTTGGAATTTTCAAAAGCATACATAGAGCAGAGATAGAGCATTGGCGCCAGCAAGTAATTTGTTAAACTAAAATTACCTTAAATATTTGCCTCTGGGCCCACCTTGATCCGGTGCCCCCAGGGGGCGCTAGAGTAAAAAACACATGGAAAATTTTAGAAAATTAAAATGGAGTTAGGGTGCCTTAAGTGTGCCTACATATGTTTACTTGTGCCTCAAGAAGTTAGAACATTATAGCTGTCCAGTTGGCTGAACGCCAGCCAACTTCCGGTTTTCCGAGAAATTTATTTTTAGAAATGTGTCATTTGTGCGCCACCTGGTGGACCAATCTTAATGCCGTCTTCAAGTGAGAACTGGAATTGATTTTAGACGTATTATGAACTTTAGACCATAATTTTATCTTATCAGGTTCCGGAGATATGATTTATTGTTCAACTTTTAAACAGCGGCCATTTTGACCATGAGCCTATGAGTAAATGTGGTCACTTCACTAGACATTCATATTTTACTTTTTGGCCGGACACCCGAATATATGGTCAAAGTTGAGGAAGGCCAAAATAACGCTCGACCCCGAAACGATTTCTATAAGTGATAGGCAGATCGCTAATGCTTCCTGCCCGGGAACAAGTTGGGGGTCCAAACGGGCAGAAAGCACAGCAATCTACCTACCGCGTAAGGTGTCGGGTTTGTTGGGTTATGTATAAGTCGGTATTTCTTATCCCGTCGAGATTTGTGAAAATCCTATCTTTTGTCCCGTCGAGATTTGTGTAAGTCCTATCTCTTGTCCCGTCGGGTTATGTATAAGTCCTATCTCTTGTCCCGTCGAGATTTATATAATTCATTATTAGGGGTCCAGTCGTGTAATGTATAAGTCGGTATCTCTTGTCCCGTCGAGATTTGTGTATGTCGTTCAAATAATGTATATATAATGTACTGGTTGGGTAGTGTATAGCTTGCATAGTGTATAAGGTTAGATATGTTTAAAATCAGAAAATGTAATGTAAACTCTATGGGTGTTTTCTCATATTTGCAGGAGTTATTTCTATGTTAAGGGTTACATTTAGGTATAGGCAAGTGGGTGGATTTTTGGTCACAAATTATGTCTACTTTCGAACGAACCCGAGATTGTTCCATTCGTACGTTCATAGGTGGCGCTAGAGTCGCAAACACATGTAAACCCGTTTTTCCGGGAATCGGGACCGGCCGGTGTCGGGACTTCGGGAATGAACTGGAAAGTCAAAGTTGTAGCCAGATACTAAATATCAACTTTGTAGGTCATCACATTAGCCCACAATCATCAACTGTTGGTCAAAAGTTTGAAGGCTTATATCTCAAAACGCGTTTTTTGGACTTGGAATTTTCAAAAGCATACATAGAGATGAGATAGAGCAATGGTCTCTTCGGGAACTTGTTAAGTAAAAATTACTTTAAATATTTGCCTCTGGGCCCACCTTTTTTCGGTGACCCCAGGGGGCGCTAGAGTAAAAAACACGAAAAAAATTTTCGAAAATTAAAATGGAGTTAGGGTGCCTATAATGTGTCTATGGATGTAGACTTATGCCTCAAGAAGTTAGAACATTATAGCTGTCCAGTGGGCTGAACGCCAGCCAACTTCCGGTTTTCCGAAAAATTTATTTTTAGAAAAGTTGAATTTGTGCGCCACCTGGTGGACCAATCTTAATGCCGTTTTCACGTGAGAACTGGAATTGATTTTAGACGTATTATATATTTTAGATCATAATTTTATCTTATCAGGCTCCGGAGATATAATTTATTGTTGAACTTTTAAACAGCGGCCATTTTGACCATGAGTCTATGAGTAAATGTGGTCACTTCACTAGACAATCCTATTCTACTTTTTGGTCGGACACACGAAAATAATGTCAAAGTCCTGTCATTGTGCGCCACCTGGTGGACCAATCTCAATGCCGTTTTCACGAGAGAACTGGAATTGATTTTAGACGTATTATTAACTTTAGATCATAATTTTATCTCTTACCAGTCCTGAGCTATGATTTTTTGTTGAACTTTTAAACAGCGGCCATTTTGACCATGAGTCTATGAGTAAATGTGGTCACTTCACTAGACAATCTTATTCTACTTTTTGGTCGGACACACGAAAATAATGTCAAAGTCCTGTCCGGAAAGAATACGGGACGACCCCAAAGTGATTTCTATAAGTGATAGGCAGATCGCTAAATGCATTCTGCCCGGGAATGATAGGTAGACGCTATGCTTTCTACCCGGGAATGATAGGCAGATCGCTAATGCATTCTGCCCGGGAATAATATACATATAATATTGTAAACCCAAGTTCCAAAAGAACATGTTTCATTATAAATAATAATGCATTCTGCCCGGGAATAATATACATATAATATTGTAAACCCAAGTTCCAAAAGAACATGTTTCATTATAAATAATAATAAAAATTCTTTTGGTTTTCTGAATCTTTTAAATCTTTTAAAAATCATGAATACTGTGCTATCAATTCTACGAATATTTTACTTAAAACATAAATTCTAAAATTAATTATATACTTCCGGTAAATAAAGTAATGTGATTAATATTTAAATCAATTTATATTAAACATTTATACCTTGTTCATATTTTGTTATTCATAATATAATTAATATATACCATAATTAATTAATAATCGCAAACAATATAAACTCCGAATTGTCACATTTGAATTAAGGATATTTATTTAAAATATTGATTTTTATACCAAGATCACTTCAAATTCTATAAAAAATTTTAGTAGCATATCCATTAATATTAGCATGATAAAAACTACAATTGACAATTTGTTTTGA
Source organism: Medioppia subpectinata (assembly GCA_905368565.1). Classification (NCBI taxonomy): domain Eukaryota; kingdom Metazoa; phylum Arthropoda; class Arachnida; order Sarcoptiformes; family Oppiidae; genus Medioppia; species Medioppia subpectinata. The sequence goes on from CAJPIZ010001998.1 coordinate 10,607, forward strand.
CTTATGAATGTAATTTATTACAGATCACTGATAGTAATGGAAATAAAACAAATTATAAAATGTGTTTCATAGGTAAATGATTTCAAATAATACATACGGTTTCTTTGATCAATGCCTTCAAAAGTAGAAATATTATGTGATTTGAATATTTGAGCACAACTTCGTCTGACAAGACTCGATGGACGGGTCGGCGGCCAACAAAAGAAATTATCCCAAATTGATGGACACCAAAGCCCTGTTAATCAAATCATAATTACGTTCTCATCGTATCATTTCTAACACCATATGAAGGATACTGGATCTAACCATACAAACCGCAACCTTCAATTTATTATTTAATCATATTTGAACTGGATTTGACATAGTACATTCAGTGTATTACCGGTAAAGCAATGACATTTTATACGGTATATAGTATTATAAATTATAAATTTTATAATATACTGTATAACTAGCGTTGCCTAAATAATATCAATATTTTGAAAATCCTGTATAAATATGAGAAAATGGCTAAAAATGTATTTTTTTATGTTTCAGTCCTTATTTAATTATAATTAATAAAGTATTAAAAGTGAAACAATAGACTATTGTCAATAGTAGGTAATTTAATGTTTAAAACAGTGATTTCAATCAAATAAATTGAATTATTTAATGATTAGACAAACTTAGAAATTAGTATATATAAAAACTAGGATTTAAAATCTTTATTCATTTCAAGCAAAAATTATAACTAAATTAAATGTTTACTAAAAACTGAATAAATTTCATAATTTAATACATCGAGTAAAATATGTTTTAAACACTAAAGGGAATTAAAGACTAAACATTAAGCTAAACACTTCAGCCAAAATGTTCACACATCCAGAAGAGATAAGTCAATTATATAAAACATAATTTTAACTTTTAAAACAAGTGTACAATCGACGCAAGAGTAATCTGTCGGCCATTATTTAAAAATTGAAAGTTAAACGTCGCGCCGGTAATCAATGCAAGCATTTCACCAAATTTGAGCGCAATTTTTGAATTTTTAATTTTTTCTATGGGAGAGTATATGAGGGAGGGTTTTCTGTGTTGGCCATTATCTCGAAAGTTACATCATAGGATTTTTTCTTACTATTACATTCCTATTCTACTATTTTATGCTCTACATGATAGGCATAATCATTTTTTGGAACCTCAAAATAATCCTCGCTGTCCAAGTGAATTCTATAGATTACTCTGAATTACTCTGAATAATTAAAATTATTTTTAAATACAAGTATAGTACTTTAAGAATAGATTATCAAAGAAATTAGTATTTTATCTTGTTCAGTTTAGTCGCAATAAATATTTCAACACGAGTCTGACACAAGTGATACTACTGTACACTCTATACTGAAAGGCTATTGAAGCGTGTAACTTTTTGCCGATATCTAGTGTAGAATTAGCTGATCCTTACTATATTTGGCCACCTTCATTAAATTATATTTTGTTAAAAGTTACACATTTGTTCATAGATCAATATTTGTCATATTTCTTAAGACAATGGTGTTGTAGTGTCATTAAATCCATAGCAGATAGAGTATCCCAGTGCTAAGAAACTCATTATTAAGAAACCAACACAATATAGCTTCCGTTACGTTGAATGCATAACATTAGTTTGTAAATTAACAATTTTAATAAATATGATTATTTGAATTTGAAATTAAAATAGTTTTTAATTAACATTTTATGAATAAATACGTCCATAAATAAACCGAACCCACAGATAAGACGATTTTTTAATTTTTCATAAAATGCACTTTTTTCATCAGATAAACCGCGGCGTATCTGTGGGTTTTTAGGGTATTATAATTACTATAGATTTAACATTAGTCCCGTAGAGTTAACATTGCCTATACTCTTAACAATAACTTAGTTAGTATAGCCATAGTCTTAAGTAAAGATCCCATAGAGTGTGGACTGAAGGAGGGATAGGAGACCAAACGAATTTTAAACATGCAACATTATTCATGTCTGAATTGTCGTTAAAAATGATGTCATTTTAAATCAAACAATAGAAATAAATAAATATCGCGTGAATTTATTCAGTTAACTATAATGATGATCGTTTAGTATTTACTACAATAAATATTGCCAATTTTTCTAATAACCTAAACAAATATTATTCCCGAAACTTATTAAATAATAAAATTATGTAATTGTTTTAGCAATGATTGATTGTATATCACCCGGTATTTATTACGAAATAAACAATGTAGTTTATTAGATAGGTCAACTATGAACTAATTTAATTTAAATTTAATGTTATTTTACAGACTAATGATTGTAACAAAATATTTGTTTTAAACATTATTGAATAATAGTTGTGTTTGTTTTGCGCAACTAATTGTCAGACATAATGAAAACATTATGTTTTCAATACAAAACAATTTGTTTGCAGACAGTATATAAGCAAATGTAACGAACATTTTAGTTATGCATAAAGAAATAAAGTTGTGGTTAAATAATTAATATTTTTTGTATAAAAATATATTCACATAATATTTCAAAACGAATTTCAAATACATGCGAAAGACTTGTTTTATTAAAAAATTTTAATAATAAATAAATAAACTTTATATTATAAAATTATAATTACTTTAATTGTTAATACCGTAAACACACCGCCTATAAGCCATGAATCGGGCCCAACGTATGTCACTATTTCGCGCGGACAGCCAAAAGTCCTACGATATAGAGGACCATCTGCGAGGTTGGGGTCTATTGGGCGACAAAGCCATTCGTCGGGCCGACAGTGTGGCCGCCCGTACGAGTCAAGTGTTTAAATTCATGGGTTCGCGCATTTTTTGGCACCGATTCCGGCTCTCACTACTCATACTACTAACGGTAAAACTGTTTTACTGCTGCACTCTTACCAACGACTCACCCCTCGTCTACTACTTGGGCGACGCATCCGGTTTCATGACTGTCCCGAAGCTGGAGATGTGTCTAATGATGGCCCTCTGGACACTGCCCGGCCCTATAGTGACGCTGGAATTTATCAAGTACAAAAATACCAAGCGTATGTCGGCCTGGGTTACCATATACGATATGTTCAACTCGAAGCATAAGGGTAAAACGGCGACCACCGGTCAATTTCATCATAATAATTTACAAAAAGCTTTAGCCGAGCAGCAGATTAAACGTAGGTTCAGGGTAAGAATTCACCAGACAAAGGCACTATATTATTTTTTTGTGTTTGGTGCCGGATTCACCGGGGGCACCACAATTGTGTGGGTCATTTTGTCCCGTTGGCCCGAAGAATACCGTAGATCAGTGTGGGCTTACTTGTGGGTGTTGATCTCGGTGTTTTGGATTTACTATAATCAAAAGTCCATCAAATCGTGCTTGATTATATTTCACCAAATCTGCTATTACATCACGTTGAGGTTTGACAAATTGAACCTGAACATCGAGCACCTGCACCAGAATTGGGACAAATACCGTGATTCACATAACAGGCGCCTGTACTCATTGCTCAAAGAACACGACACTATTACTGAACTCACCCTTAATTGTAACAAATTTTGGCGTTTATTTATTATGACCAATACGGCAATTAAAGTGCCCTTGCTACTACTGGCTATTCACGTGACTATATTCTATGACATACCCTTTGGTGGTCGAGTAGTAGCCCTGTTTATGACATCGTCCATATTTCTCTACTGTAGTGTTATATATTTTAGCGCATCTCAAGTGGAGTATGCGGTGAGTAATTGCGCTTGATAATTACATTTTAAATCGTAATTATCACAATCTTTAGCCTAAAGTTTCAACTATCTAACATTTTGTTTGAAGTTAGGATTATAATCTATTACTACAATGTATTATTATATTTTTGATATTAATTATAATTTGCAATTTTCTCTTTTTTATAGAGTCGTAAAAGTTATGAAACACTGAATTCAATTGCAATGAATAGGATTCCCGTTTCATTGCATATCAAACTATTGAATACCATTTCCAGAATGAGTACTCATAGCATTGGATTTGATATTTACTCAATTCATACCATCACTAATTTAAAATATTTTGAGGTAAATCTCTCTCTCTCTTCCGTCTCATCGATCCAATAGTCATGTAATATATAATATATATTATCAGTAAATTTATATGTCGTGACATTATCTGTAGTCATTGTTATATTATTTAATTATGCAATTTAATTAAGTAAAT
>CAJPIZ010001999.1:0-14798 GCA_905368565.1 Medioppia subpectinata
TGATTTGTTTAAACATTCTCTTCTCTATTTAGGTTAGAGTTTAGATAATAGAGAGAGAGAGAGAGAGAGAGAGAGAGAGAGAAGTTTTGTAAACAAATAAAATTGAAAATAGTTTTCAATTCTAGATAATATCGTTTTGTTATCATTTAATTCATTATTTATTATTATTTTAGTTTTACTTAAAAGTATTGAAATTGTTTTTATTGACGACTATTTATCTATAAATTCTAATAAACGGCATTTCATATATTGATAATATTTTTACAGAAGTCTTTCAAAAGAAAATTCAAACTCAGATATTGTTATTATAAACCATATATAAAAGTGAAATAACAATTTCGAAATAGAAATTGCAATATAAATATATTTTCGTAATTTACTTTTCATAGATTCTTTAATGGGTTTTTATTATATCTCTTTTGAAAGAAAATTATAAATAAAAAATAAATACAATAATTAAACTAATAATTAGTTTTTCATTTGAAAGACAAATATTTATTTTTATAAAATTTATATTTTTGCAAATACTGTGCATTATATACACAATATATAAGTATTTTATAAGATTTTCTGTTTACTACCACTAGATGTATACCAATTATTGTGTCCCTATTTGTAATCGTAATGATACTTAGAAATTGTATAACAAAAACAGTATACCTGTATATAGTTTTTCTCAACTATTCTCTCTCTCTCTCTCTCTCTCTCTCTCTATTATCTAAACTCTAACCTAAATAGAGAAGAGAATGTTTAAACAAATCATATTTTTATCATTATTTTATATATTTTTCACCACATTTGCTAATAAGACTGTTTGTGTAATCAACGACTGTTTTACAGCAACTTTTTTTTATTCACGCAATATTCTGATTAAAACAATAAATTAATTATGTTTTCCTTCAATTCTAATTTAGAAATCAGTTAAAAACATGTGAAAGTTGTCTACAGTATTATGTAATTTCTTAATTATATTATAAAATATAATTTGTTTACGAGTTTATCGTTTTCGACGATATTATACGGCATTCATATTAGAGGTAATCGATAGACATATAATTATGTGTTTCGTCACTGAAATACACGTTTAACTTATTTAAAACACAATTTATAAATGAGTTGTTAATCATGTTTTAAAATAAATTGTCTATAATTAGTAAATATTGGTGGGGTTTGTGCCACGGGTTTGGGAGCAATCCCTGTGACCCTAATTACCACTCATAACAATAAATGATTACTTTGTATCGCAAAAACATTTAAAAGTAAAACAAAAAGTTAAATAATTTAAATATGGTATAAATCAAAATGAAAAATTGTTATATTTATGCTATTTAGTATATTGTAAATTTACCTGTTTTTATATAAATAGCGCCAGATCATCTGGATCGTTTAGTAACCAAACAATACTCTCTCTCTCTCTCTCTCTCTCTCTCTCTCTCCATATAATTCACGGCATATCTAAAGTTTTGTATCAATTTTATACATAATGAATAGTTCAAAATAAATAAAAAATTTTATTTCAAAAAATATTTAAAATTTGTTAATTTGAAAATTTAAGCATAATTTCTAAGTTTTATTCCATAAATAAAAACAATAAATATGTTATTTCCTAAAAGATATCGTAATAACAAATGTAAAAAGTTTTTGGGCTTTTTATTTAAGGGATTAGTTTGAGGCCAACAAAAAGTTGTTTAAATTTATAACGGATTTAGTTATAAACATACACTTTATTGTGATATTAAAACGTTTTGACAACTTGTGGTAACTTTTTAAATGCATGTAAGCGTAAATCAAATGTTTATTTGCTTTTTAGTTGATATATCGTTTATGAATATGAATGAGCATGGAGATTTTTAATTTTAATTTTAAATTAGCTGTGAATTAGTTATAAATGATATTAACTTATCTGATGACTGGTATCTTATATTTACTTTTTCACCACAACTTTCGGTTTAATTTTCATTCAACAACTCGTATATGTTTTCATAATATGCACTGAAATTACATTTTTTGGATAATAATTGGGAACGAAATATGTTTACAAAGAAATTAATTACAAGAAGTGATGTATCGGTCGATAACAACAAGAAATGGAAAGTTTTTGAGCGAAAAGTATTAACACCAATACCTTTGATGGCAAATATTATACATTCATTATATTTGTTAACTACGGAAGAGTTGCCATCACTTTTGCAAATGAAATATTGTTTTCATAAGCAATTGAAGTGTCTCTTAATAGGATTTCAGGCGCTCTTTGTTTGCCTCACTTTTAAGTAAAAAAGTTTTTTTGTTACTTTTTTAGATAATAAATGAGATTTTAATACAAAAAAGTGCGTTTCGTTTACATAATAGATAATTAAATGATATTTTAATGCTATAATTACATGATGTGAAATATAAGATGCACTAGGTCATCTTTGTGAATTAGATTTTTAAATTTCCCTTTCATTCATATGTATTCTCTTTGTTGGAGAGAGAGAGAGAGAGAGAGAGAGAGTTTTACAAAATACAAATTTTTCCCCAAAAATAAATGGATGTATGAATCAAATTGAAATTGAATTGAAAATAAATAAAAAAAAGTATTTTTTACTTTTATTTTTATTGTATTTTATTAAAAAAGTTTTCTTTTTATACACAACTTATTCTCCTTCTTATTATTGATATTATGAAAGCCTATGAAAGCCTATGAAAGCCTTCTTTTCAGGTTATTTGCCTTTTGCTGTATATTTACTGTAAAATTATGTCATTATTATTAATAACTATTTTCGCCTGAATTTCCATTTTATTGACAGCAGATATGTTTTAATCTATAGAAACTATAGCTATAAACCCATAGAAGAATTATTATATAATATTCATAAATATATTATATTTTATGTATTATTACGAGAGAGAGAGAGAGATTGTTAAGTATTAATGATTTTATAACTTCATGTTTAGAGATAATAAGTTTTTCTAATGATTTGTTTTACACTCGTTTTCTCTACAGTACTGTCCATTTCAATAAATAATATACAATATAATCACATTTTGCACACATTTTGTATTGTGTTTTCTCTCAATGTCTTACACTATATTTCTCGGCACAAGAAATTGTTTTTCTCGTAAAATACATCACAAAATAATAATAATCGGCAAATAATTGGGACGAAGTCTATCACACGTTTAGACGGCAAACAATATATACTTTCAATCCGTTTGTGTCTCCCTTTCCTCACAACAAAAGGCGAAAAATATATTTTTTTATACAATGTATTTAATTAAAGGGAAAACTCAATAATTTGTGCGTTAAATAAAAAACGGAAATAATTTATGAAATTATAGCAACTATTCTCACAATTATTAAGAAGCGTGATATTTGACGCTAATATATTCAGTTGTGGTTAGTTTACCATAAGATATAACTGTTTTGTGTGCTTATTATGTAATCATGTATTCATTCACTTGTTATTTCTCTCTTAACTCTTCCAGACTTTTCACACACAAAAACAGATACCAAATGAGAAAAGCCTTTGAGCGAAATGTTTGCACAATTTGTACCCAAAATATATACAAAATACACGAGATTTAGACAAAGAAAAGAAAAGCGGATCCAAAAATAAAATCCACTTTCAATTTACAATAAAAAATGTACTCAAAACCAAAATGTTTGGCTAATTCTCGTTCAAAATATTGTGGTTTTATAACTAAACAAATATAATTTGTTGGCCATATATGCCATCCATTTATTTCGCCCGCAAACACATTAACTCAATGAACGTTTAATCTAAATAACGGCACCGAAAAGGCTATAGAAATAAAAGTGAATTAACAATTGAATTGTAAATAAATATTTAAATTATGGGAGAATTTGTCTGAAATTTTTTTTATTGCAAACTATTTAATGGTTTTGCAGTTAAAAAAAGAGCAAAAATTAGTTTAGATTTTTGTTTGTTTGTTTTGTTTGCCTTTTTTCTTGCTGTGAACTTAACTTTTTATTTGTTTGTTTTGTTGGCCAATGGCTTAGAAATTGTTTCAACAAATTGTTTCGCCAAACTTTTAATACCGTTTCTATACTAACGGTAATACAGTTATACAGTATTAACAGTAATACAAAACAAAATTATGATTGAAATGTTTATTTTTGATGTATTATTATTCAGATTGAGTGGAGAGAGAGAGAGAGAGAGAGAGAGAGAGAGAGAATATTATTACGAGGAGAGAGAGAGAGAGAGAGAGAGTTTATTTTAATAATGGGTGTGAAAGCACTGAAAATTATTTTTCATTTCTCTATTGAAAGTTTGGAAAACTTTTTTATCTACATTTAATTCATCGTAAAAATTGAAGTATTTTTAGTGTTACTACTAATACATGTAATTATGTAAAAGTGATTATATCTTATATAATACAGAGTATAATTATAGCTCATATATAAGTTATACTCTGTATTATATAAGTAATTTGCAAATCACACAGAAATGACTTTATTTATAATATAAGTTTATTTAAGATTTGATTAATGGATTACCAGTTATAATACAAAAACGGTTTATTAGTTGCGATAAAATTAGAGTTTTTAAAAAGTTGTTTTCAAATCAAAATAAAAAGCAAATAAAACTTTTTTAATTTACGAACAAAATTTCAAAATTATTTTTAAAAATGTTGAAAAGAGTTGATTACTTAACTAGTTTTGCAGTTTTAAATTTGCTTTCATAATTTGAAGTCATATTTGTATGAAATTTGTGAATCAATTTAATGAATAAAATGTATTTTAAAATAAAGGTTTTTGTCAGAAAGTAAATGATTGCTGTTATTAGTGATTCTTAAGTGAGTTTTATTGCAAAACCCTTTTTGAAAACCATTTGATTTGATGCCAACCTTGACATCACTTCTCAATACTGTTTATGTGCGGCAATAATCACCGATTCATATATAGCCTATTATGTGGTCTAATAGCCATCCAAACGTAATTAAGGCGAGAGAGAGAGAGAGAGAGAGAGAGTTGATAAAAAAGTTTTAATTTTTAATATACGGTACTATTGCCAGACATTGAGCGCAAATTGAATCCAAAATATACAGCCAAAGAAAGTGGTGAACAATAAAACGAAAGCAATAATATTCTTCCTTCAGAGTTGATCTCAATTGTGTTGTTTGTGTTAAACAATTGTTGTTTGGCTTAAAGTGTTTGGTTCCTGATGTGAGTGTGTGTTAGAGGTGGCGGTCGTCCACTCGTATGGCAAGAACTGCAACACTACTCCTCCTTCACTTCCCCTACTTTTCCTAATCTTACACAACATATGCACACACTTTCATCCACTCTCTCTCTCTCTCTCTCTCTCTCTCTCGCCTTAATTACGTTTGGATGGCTATTAGACCACATAATAGGCTATATATGAATCGGTGATTATTGATCTCTCTCTCTCTCTCTCTCTCTCTCTCTCCCTCTTACTCTCTCCTTTACTCTCTCCCTCATTCACTCTCTCCCCTCTCACTCTCTTTTAACACACTATTTATTGTTCGCCTAAAAAAGTTTGATATAAAAAGTGTCGGTTGTGCCGAGTTTTACGGCAAAAAGTTTTTTTATTTGGTTATAAAAACAACTTTGAAACCTCTCGGGAGAGCAAACTCTGCAGTGGAGAGAGTGTTTCCGTGGAAGCAATACAAGCAATATATTTGCAAACATACAGTGCTTTACATCATTGAAAGAAAGTGTGAATCCATTTAAACAATTGTATTTGTGTTCAACTGAAGCGATACTGCAATTCATTTACCCCTAAATGTTGTAAAAAGTTTCAAACTTTAAAACAAATTTTTCAAATATGAAGTATTCGTTACTTTGTTTGTGCCTTTTGGCGGCCGTCCACACGAGCTGGTCGTCCGGCGGTGGCGGCGGTTATGGCGGCGGCGGTAGCGGTGGAGGAGGTTTGTTATACTCTCTTATTATTGTCTAATATTATAGTAATATATTTATTTAGATGTTAAATATTTTTTAAATATACAATAATTTTAACAATTAATTTCTAGGATACGGAGGCGGCGGCTCCGGTGGGGGCGGATATGGTGGTGATGGAGGCGGCGGAGGAGGTGGAGACTATGGCGGTGGCGGCTCCGGAGGGGGCGGTTATGGCGGCGGCGGATCCGGCGGTGGAGGTTATGGAGGCTCCAGCGGCGGAGGCGGAAGCGGTGGCTATGGAGGCGGCGGCTCCGGTGGGGGCGGATACGGAGGCGGCGGTGGCGGTAAAGGCGGCGGCGGTGGAGGTTATGCCAGCCAAGGAGGTGGTGGCGGAGGATATGGCGGCGGTAACTCCGGAGGTGGGGGTTATGGCGGCGGCGGATCCTCTGGCGGAGGTGGTTATGGAGGCGGAGGATCCGGCGGTGGCGGCTATGGTGGCAGTGGTGGTAGCGGTGGAGGTAAAGACACATTTATTATTTTATTTTATACGATTTATAATATGTTTATAATTTTTTAAAAGTTTCAAACTTTTTATAAGAATTTCTAATATTTAAGTTAAACTAAACATTGAATTCATGCCTAAAATTGCAAATTAAAACTCAAAAGTAATAGAAATTTAGACGAAATGAGGGCGAAGTATCGTATGTTATAAATAGTTGACTAAAAACTGATGATAAAATGAAAACCAATAAAAAATCAATTATTGATCGCATGAACCGAAATGCATGGATAAGTGAAATTGAATTGTAAGTAAATCTGTAATTAATGTCTTAATAGACCTAATGTTCGTCGAAATGGGATTATTTACCGAAAATGACGGTAAGTTTTCTCTCATTACTGGGAAATTATTTGACAGAAATTTGCAATTTTAGTGTATTTTAGTTTAACATTGCTTTTAATTGCATATTAACGTAAATCACACACAAATTATAGCATAAAATTAATAAAAATTTTGCATTTTGTTTTCAGGTGGATATAGTAGCCAAGGAAGTGGCGGTGGAGGTGAGCTATCATTTGTTTTTACACAACTAATTAACTTTTTAAATAAATATTCGCTAATTATAGACAGTATTTTGAATGCAAAATGAATGAAAATGATAGGAATTTTTTAAAAAATAAATAATTAATTTTCAAAAATCCTAATCAGAAAATTTCACACAAATTTCTCGATAGGAGTAATAATCTTAAGGCATTTTGTGACAACTCGTCCACTCGTTATCACTCATAGGAGTATTATTAACATAAATATTAACTCAATTATTGTTTTCACTTTAATTAACATAATATTCAACATATTTATGTCATTTAAAATACAAATTAAATAAAATATGCATTTAATGACCTCTTATAGGATACGGCGGTTCCGGTGGCGGGGGCTCCGGAGGTTATGGAGGCGGCGGATCCGGCGGTGGAGGCTATGGTGGGTCGAGTGGCGGCGGTGGCGGTTACGGAAGCAGCGGTGGGTCCTCCGGAGGCGGTGGTTATGGCGGCGGCGGTTCCGGTGGAGGCGGTTATGGCGGCTCCAGCGGAGGCGGCGGTTACGGCGGCTCCAGTGGTGGCGGAGGAGGTAATTATGATATTTATATAACAGAATATGTATTTAACAAATGCTATTAGTTTGAGAAATTGATATAAGTTTTTAGACTTTCATTTGGTTTAATGATATTTACTTTGAATCGTAATTCGTATTGAAATATGAAATTTCAATTTAATGTTTGTAACTTAATATTTTATAAATATTAATTAATATATGCATAGAATTTCCAATAGAGTAATGAGTGAAACCATGACTTTAATATCGATTCTTATCATAAAGTACCCAAAGATTTAAGAATTTAGAGAAAATGAAATTCTATATCAGAATATGTTTGTAAATGAGTGACAAAACCACAGAATATGTGTATTCTTACGATACAAATATCTATAACCAGAGTCGGAGTTGTATGAGCTGAAGAATGCTGAGATAGATATGAGCTGGCTCATTCCCAATGTCACATTACGCCTCCACTCCTCCCTCACCCCTACCTCTAAGCAAACGTATCTCAAAGTCATTGAAACCCCGAAACTGTTTAAACACTGAGAATGTAATGCCTTTTGAAACTAAATAATAACTTCAATAATGAATGCGTTTCCCATAGGATATGGCGGCGGCGGTAAAGGTGGCGGCGGAGGAGGTTATGCCAGTCAAGGAGGAGGTGGTGGTGGTTATGGAGGCGGCGGCTCCGGTGGTGGAGGCTATGGCGGTAGCGGTGGTCTCCGGAGGCGGCGGATATGGAGGCTCGAGTGGGGGCGGAGGCGGTTATGGCGGCGGCGGATCCGGTGGAGGAGGTTATGGAGGTTCGAGCGGCGGAGGCGGCGGTTATGGAGGCGGTGGTAAAGGAGGCGGCGGAGGAGGCTATGGAGGAAGCAGTGGTCAGTTTCACAAATTAATTAATTAATTAATTGATTGGTTTTGAAAAATAGTAATTTTGTTTTAAATACTAAACTCGTATTAATTTAGGCGGCGGTGGAGGCTATGGAGGCGGCGGCAAAGGCGGCGGAGGCGGTGGATATCAATCGCAAGGCGGCGGTGGAGGAGGTTATGGAGGCGGCGGTAAAGGAGGAGGCGGTGGTGGTTATGGCGGCGGCGGTTCCGGTGGAGGCGGTTATGGGGGCTCCGGTGGGGGCGGAAGCGGCGGATACGGTGGTGGCGGCCGCGGAGGCGGCGGCGGTGGATATGGCGGCTCCAGCGGAGGCGGTGGAGGTTATGGCGGCGGTGGCCGAGGAGGCGGTGGCGGCGGATACGGAGGTATATATAAATATAATGAGTTTAATTTAAAGGGGTATTAATTGTGGTATTATTGCTGTTTAAAGGGTCCGGCGGTGGCGGCGGAGGCTATGGCGGCGGCGGTAAAGGCGGCGGTGGAGGCGGTTATGGAGGCGGCGGAGGCGGTAAAGTGCAGCTCTCCGGCGGCTATTAGTGTGATATTTGCTTTTTCTGCCACTTTTTTTGTACATTTAATCCAAAAATACTTATTTAAAACTCAAAAAACTGCTTCAAAATACCAATCATTTCGTTATAAATTCATGTTTTACATGAAATTGTGTTAACTTTCATATTAATTGTTGTCATAAAATCAGAAAACAATTTTAGTCCCGATTTGAATAAAGTGATCAAATGTTGTAAAAACTTTATCAATAAAAATATGCCAAAATATGTAGACAATTGTATTTATAAAATTGAAAAAATGTCTATTAATGTTCATTCAATCAATAAAATACTGATTAGTTTTTGATAACAAATTTATTGTTATTATTTCTTAACAATACATACAATTAAAAGTTTAGACAATAAACTAAATCATGTCTTAAAACATTGGACTTAATTGTAAAACTTAACTAAATAAACACACATTTATTAATAATAATATTTATTGCTTAAAACATTTCACTCCAATACCAACAAAATGCAAAATGCAATTACCATTTATTTCTCGCCCAATAAACTCTTGAGGAGCGGTTCCATAGCCTGTTGCCAGACTTGATAGCCTTTGAGCACTAGATGTACTTTATCATGGTCATACAGGTCTGGGATCTCTTTGCCGGGCGCTGTGGAGAAGTGTTTGGACATATCGAGGAAGAAGACGTGTTTCTTGTCGTCAAATTTGGCGATTATTTTATTGATTTCTTCCACTTTGAGACCAAAGTTGCCGTCTCTGGGAAGTACTCCCAGAAGTAGGAGTTTAGTGTTGGGAAGTTTGGCCCTCAAGTGACGGATTATCTCATAGATTCCGATGGATATCTCCGGTGCCGTACAGTCGCCCAAATTATTTGTACCTAATTGTGGGGCAATTTATATTCGGTTTTAAGTGTTTAGACATTTAAAACATGTAAATTCAGTACCAATTTTCATGACCAAAACCTTAGGGTTGATTGAATCAAACTCTTTGTCTTCGATTCTGTATAAGACATTCTCCGTTCGGTCGCCTTCTATGCCGTAATTGTAGGCATGTCTGGAGGCGTAGTGTTGTGCCCACACATCCCGACCCACATTAGCCCAGCGGGCGGTTATCGAGTCGCCCAGGAATATGAGCTGAATGTCTGTCCGGTGTTGAACCGTTTGGTTGATTAACCGCTGGTGAGTTTCCGGCCAATTGCCCCCTTTGGCCGCCGCCTCCCACGGCACTGATAGGCCCGTACCTATCAATCCGATGCACAACACTATTTCGAAATACATTTTTAGCCGTATTGTTTGTATAATGAAATGGCAATTAACAAATATATGATTATATTTATAAGCAATTTTTATCGTTAATTATCTATTTTTAATACTTTCTCAATTAGTGTAAACAGAATACTCAGTTCAATAGAAATTAAACATAAGGTGCTTGAGATTATAAGTTATCAAACTACCGGGATGCTTTTAATAGATACTTGCATTTAGGTACGCTCTTCGCATAATTGGTATAAAAGGTATTAATAAGTAATATATTGTTTAAAAAACATAAATAAGTCTTACATCGGGTTTATATGCACTTAATAATTGAACATGTTAGTAATTTTAGTCATTAAATAAATATTTTAACTTCAAAAACAAAAATTAGTACCTAGTTTTACTAAACCTTCCCAGACAACACTTCTAACTAGTTTGGGCACAACGTGATAATCTATTAAATTATAAATACCTTAATCACACACTTTTCATAACGTAAAATATTAATATACAACTATTATCAACCATAATATATGCACACATTTTCGATTCCCATAATTCCTAATATATTCTATGAATTCAATACTATTTCCAAATATGCATTGACTGCAAAACAACTCAACTAATTGTTTCTAAACTTGTATTTATATTTTTATAGATTAAGTAAAAACATAGAGAAATGTAGATACAATTTAAATGGTATTAACATAACATGAAATTTATCAATTTAATAACTATTAAATTGATTTATAATTATATAATTGTATTAATTCAGTGCCAAAAATCACAATTTACTCACATTTATAGTCAATTGTCCCGTTTATACGTTATTAATGAACGAACCATTAGTACACATATTATATTCAAATATAAAGCAACCATCAAAATAGTCACATTAATAGCGGCCATTAATGGCATCATTCACTTAATGTTCAATATGTTTGACTCATTTATGCTAACATTCACTGCCATTATATGTATGAATGGCGCCAAACGGTGTGATCGCATGTATGGCCGCCCTATCACTGCATTCACGCATTGAAACTGATTTGAAGCACAAAATCAAAAATAAACACAAAAATTGAAAACAAATCCCAGAAAAAAGTTTTTGCCATAAAATCACTCTTTGATTGTCTCTATCAGTGAATCCGTCGACAACTCTGCGGTCACCCGAAGAAGAAGAAGAAGTGCTGAAAGATGTGCGAAAACTGTGCGGAACTGTCTCTGGAGATGAATGGCCTGAGAGAGCAAAGCAATCAACTCATTAAAGAGCTTCTCATCACTAAACAAGTGGTGAAATCTCTGGAGCGGATCAAGTGCTTCGCCATCGTCTTGAAGACCAACTGTCGCTGCGATCACAACAAGTGTCTCATCCGTCGCAATGAGATCCTCTTCACTAACTATCGCCACACGTGTCAACTCCTGGCAGACGTCACCTCCGATGAGGCCATCATTGACACCATTATCAACACCGCGTCCGCCGCCACCGAAGACCATCACTTGGACGCCGACGGCCAGCAAACCATCGGTTGATTGTCTTTTGTTTTAGTTTTATGACTAATGTCTTTGTTGTGCTTTCATTAGTGGAATCGCTGTCCGAACTGTCATCGATGGCGGAACCGGTTGTCGGCCAACAGTTGGTGATTATCAAGTCGTCGTCGAAAAAGTCGCCCCAATTGGCGAAGAAGTCGCAGACGAGTGGCCAGACATTGATGACCGACAAGTCGGCGGTCATTGTCTGCGCCACTGGTTTCCAGTGCGGACACGAGGGCTGCGACTTTGAGTGTCGGCGCAGAAACACTATCGACAAACACGTGCGGACTCACTGTCAGTTGGGCGGCGGCGACGCCACTGACGCCGACAACCGGCCCTTCAAGTGTGACGTCAACCTCTGCCGCAACGCCTTCCGATCCAAAGAGCATTTGCGTCAACACAAGCTGTCACTGCATCCGGAAGTGTTGCCTTCGGTGAAGTGGATTGAGTGCACGACTCCCGGCTGTGACTATCGGACCAAATCGAGTAACGTATTCTTCAAACACAAGCGCCGCCACACTCTGCCCTTCGCCTGTCATCTGTGCGACCGTCGGTTCGCGACACCCAAACCGCTCGAAGTGCACGTCCGGCTCCACTCCGGCCTCAAAGAGCACGTGTGTCCGCACTGTTCAAAAGCTTACGGCCCCCGCAAGAGCCTCATGGCTCATATGCAGCGCTCCCACTCCGACTCTGTCTACGTGTGCGAAGTCGACGACTGCGGCAAACAGTTCGCGTCGGAGCCGCAGCTCCGACAGCATCGGCTTCGCGTTCACGACACCACTTACGTCCGGCCCGTGGCCTGCATTTGGGTCGGCTGTGACCGCAGGTTCGAGACCAACAGCCAAATGGAGGACCACCTGAACAAACACACCGGCGAGCGGTTCCATAAGTGCCAGCAGTGCGGCCACTCGTTCACCACAAAAGCCGATCTCTACTCTCACGTCTCGAACCAACATAAGGACCGGCCGTTTGCCTGCGAGTGGACTGACTGTAAATATAGGGCCGCTTTCATGAGCCGATTGAGAACTCATCAAAAAAGACATTTAATGGCCAAATGAATGATCTGTTTTTTACTTAATCTCTCATTTATTGACTACTGATTAGCATTTATATAACAATTAATTTAAATATATATTCAATTAAATATCAAATAAATTGATTGCATTCATAACTAAATGTGAATATAATTAGTGAAATAAATGATTTGATGTCTTGACGTGAAGAATGGACGGACACAACGCCCTTAACGAGTACAACATGAATACACGAGTGGTTTGGGTGAAGTGTTTACAAACTGGTCCGCCTTCCGAGGCCTGTGGGCGACCATTCTTCCAATAGTATTACAATTTGTAAAAATTGGTTTTAAGCGTTCATTTGTGACCAATTTATTATTAAATATTGGTATATGAGTGCTGAGAACACAAGTACATTGATTGTCTGTAAGTATTTGATGGATTAAATGTGACAGCAACAATGTGGCCACAAATACAAGTATTTAAAGTTATTCGACAATTTATGGTTGAATTCATGTTGATATAAGAATACTGTACATTGAATACTATAACTTTTGATACCCTGTACTTTCAAAACACGACCAGCCGTACTACAATGTGTCCACTGATCAATATGTTTTACATTTATTAATGATTATTAACTAATTCTCATTTATAGATGTTAAGAATTGTATCCATCTTTACTCCGGAATACTATTTGGCAAAAAATGTATTGGACTTTGAAAATGAATAAATTTGCGAGAAATGCATAAGGAATCCACTTTTGATTTAGTAATTAGTTTTTATTATATAATGTATACATTGTATACACATTTTGTAGTAACATTAAATTAAAACTCGACTCCTTATAGTAACCGATGGATAACTAATTAATATTAATAAATTATGACTATAATAATGTTATAAATTATAACAATCAAGTTTTAATTATCGATTTCCTATTGAATATTAAATGTTTAATTCGTTATGAATACAGTAATTGCCCATCATCGTTATGAAATATATTTGCAATCAGTAATTGCCAATCACCTTGCTTATTGAATTGCGGGTTTTTATACCTGTATGTAGGATATGTAGTTGCACCGTAATTACGTGAATAATGGATTATATTAATAATACTAGTTTTTATTATAAGTTACAAAATATTGATATTCAATATATTGTACTTCCATTAAGTCTTACAGTTAGAAGGAATATAAAGAAATAGATGTATAAATAATTTATATAAAATTAATGCCATATTATGTCTATAAAAAGTAGTAAAAATTTATTCCAAAACAGTTTTTGTTGTATTTGTGTCGAAATATTGCATATTTATTAATAAAATGATCGATTTTGACGTGGGCTACACTTTGGCCAACATGTCGTATGCATGTGCCTTAAAACTTAATTAGCCATCTTATATTTTAAAATCTTATAGTCAATATATATCCGATATAACTAGTAAAATGAATGTTCATAATTATTAAAACTTAATTTAATTATTCTTAAAATTTATTTAAGAAATAAGAAAATAAAAATGAATTCATTTAAAAGCTTAAGAATTTATTTTCCATTTTCTGAAATTTGTTGTAAAAACACTTTATGTAAATTAGTGTTGGCGTCCGTTTTATATGCATATTTTATTGATTAGCCTTATTTCAAGCTATTTAGATGTCATTAATTAATTATTTATATCAAATATAAAGCATAGGTAATATATAAATAATTTTAATTTTAAAGTTATATTTTAAATTAGAGTGAATAACAGTCAATTAAAAGTACTAAAGTTTTTGCAAAACTCTTAATTAACTATATGTTAAATATAGTCTAAACAACTATAGTATACTAATTATGATAATTAATATAAAATGTTATCAAATGATATGAAAATTAAAATTTAAACACTTGTTTAACGAGAAATGTTTACTATAATATACTTTCAATGTATTTAATATGCAAAGAAATTAAATATTCACTGCATTTATAGAAATTCGTTAACATTTTTAGATGCAATTCAATGATGATAGAAAAGTATGATTTATACAGGTAACTACTGTGAGTTAATATTAGCGTACGTTTGTGAGACACACACTCACCAGGGACATTTCATGTTCATATCCATAATTAAAAGCTAATGATTGAATTAATT